>SJYV01013472.1:170147-183729 GCA_006410875.1 Neotragus pygmaeus | reverse complement strand
TCTGGGAAACAGACAAATGATGTGAGTATAATGGAGAAGTCATTTTGGCTCACATGCAATTTTCCTCAGCATGTTAGTATTTTCAAGTAGGCAGACTCAAGTTTTCTCATCATTATTAAGGAGAAAGCCTTAGCAATAAGACCTTCAGCAGGAGGAAAAAAAGCTGAAAAATCTGAAGAAGCAACTTACTTTTAAGTGATGGGTGAGTCAGTGGCTTCAAAAAAACCATTACACTTTCCTTCTTCTAAGTTACCTGGCAAAGGTGCAAATGCAGCTGAAGAAGCTATAGAGACAATGCTCTTTGTATTAAAACAAATTATTAATTAAGAAGGCTATGTCCTAAATCAGATTCTTAATTCTGATGAAAAGGTCTCTATTAGAAGTAAACATCCTCTAAGACCTACTTCTCAAAGAAGAGAGCAGTAAGTTCCAGTGTTGAAAGCAACAAGATTTTTCTGTGATATTGGGTACAAACACCAGTAAACTGGTTTTGTTTTTTTTTCTTTTTCCTTAGTACTTCTATTTGGACTGTACTTCGTTACAAACTTCCTTAGTTTTAAGTGTTCTTTCCCAATTCGATTTCTCCATCAGGCCTATTGTTTTTAGCACCTGAATTTGCACAACATGAGGTGATTTTATTTTTAAATTGTTGTTGAGGTTCTAATCTTGCCTTTAGTTTTCTTGTATTTTCTAGCTTCACCTGTACTGGGTGGCAGAGAAATGTCTGCATTTCTCATAGAACCATTGGGTCTCATGCAACCTGCTTATCACAATGCAGCCCACTTGAGATTTTTTTTAATCCAGCCAGCTAATAGACACGAAGTATCTGCCATCAAGGAATTTAAGATAATTTATTTAAATATCAAAAGTTTAAACACTTTTCATAGATGGAGTACCTGCAGTGAAGATGGGAGGTGTGCAAATTTCTGAAGCATACTCACATGAAGAGCCTGGCCACTCTCAGGCTCCACTGTCCTGTTTACAATGCACATATGTCACCAAACTCCTGATGTTCTCCCACACAACCTGCTCCACCAACAGCCTTCCCCTCCCCTATAAACAGTAATTCCACCCTCTCAGGCGTTCAGACAGAAAGCCATACTATGGCTTCTGTTCCTCAAGTCATATGCCCCATTCATTCACGAAATGCTACTATCTCAACCTTCCAGCTACATCCAGGATCTGAATGTGTCCTCACTTCTCCACAGATACCACCATTATCTCTCACCTGAGTCACTGCAATAGATTTCTATCTGCTTCTATCCTTGTCGCCTCAACACTAGTTTCAAGAAGATGAGACTCTTTTCCTTGGAAAGCCAGAGCACGTTACTCCTCTGCTCAAAAGCCCACAATGTCTTCCAACCTCACCCTGAGCAAAAGTCCAAGTTTTTCTAATAGCCTATAAGACCCTATGTGCTCTGGCACCAACCACCCCTGACCTGTTCCCTTCCCTCCACACACTCCTCCACCCACTCTGGCCTTGTTGCCCCTCCAGCCTCTCAGCCCTGTTTCTATCTCCAGACTCTGTACTTGCTGTTCCCTCTACCTAGAATGGTCCTTCCCAAGTAATCAAGCTGGCATGCCCCCTCATTTCCTTTAGGTTTTTGTTCACATGTCATCACTGGAATGAGGCTTTTCTTGATTTATTTGCATAAACTGCAAATACACACATACACAGACATTCCCTGTTTCCTTTCCCTAGCTTATTTTTCTCCATAGCAGAATGGAAAAACTGCTAAACTATTTATTTTACTTATTTTTCTACCTGTCTGCTCCATTAGAAAAGAAACCTGATATTCTCTGAGGCATCCCCCGTACCTAGAATGGTTCCTGCTCAATAACTACTTGCTGAGTGACCGAATAAGGCTCACTGTATGATGTGATGAAGGAAGAGACAAAGATGATGCAAAGTTATGGTATCATTCATCACAAATTCAAAGAATACTTGGAAGAAGGTGAGCCGTGCACATTAGTTTATTTTAATGCAGTCATATGGCTAGGTTGTGAAAACTTGTTCAAGAGATTTACTGAGCTGCTTCCTCAGATCAAGGACACTTGAAATTAAAGGGTTTTGAGTGGTTCGACTTGTCAGACCCCCCAGCGACTCACAAGATTGTTCTTCTATGATGTGACAAGACATCCAGACACACCAAAACTGAGACTGCAGGGGGAAAAAATGCAGAAGCACTGCTGATATGACCAAGGATATACAAGTGTTCTGACCCACAGTGGATACAGAAATCAAGCATTCACTTGATTGGAGACTGCATTCACTTTCCACAGTGGACCAGTCCCCTCACTCAACAGAATGACTGCATTTTAAAAGTAAAGAATCTTATAAATCAATTTCAAAAGAAATTAAAACATTTTAAAAAGAAGAAATTGCATTTTCAGTATCTGTGGTTACCTCTGAAAGCCATCCTTCAGGGACAGGCCTGAATCACCAAGCATTTGTCCCACTGGTATGGCTCACATGTTCATGAACAAAATGCACGAGCAAAATCCAACCAACAAAAAGTCAATATTTATGACATTCTGAAGATGAATTTGCAAAGCTTAGAATAATCCTAAAACTTCTCACATGTGCTCGACTTAGATGGGTTTTCTATCCCTGATGCTGTGAAAATGTACTCTTTTTCTTCAAAGTGTGGAAATCAATCCTGGAGCTGCCTTCTATGAAGTAAATCTAGAGTCATAATAAATTGAACAACGCGTGACTATTCACCTAGAGTTGAGGATATGGCTGCTTCTTAAGTGCCACTTTCCACTGTTAGATCAAGAATGCTGTGAGTAGCTGCAGGCCTGTAACTGCACTCTGGAGATTAACAAGTTTATCAAATTATTTTTCAAGTTGACTGAAATCTTAATATTAGAGATCTGTTTTATATAATCAATGTTAAGAATTTAAACTTCACATGAGCCCACACATGTGTGGATTTCAAATTATGTAATCCATTACTTTAAAACCACAGGTTTTCACATTCCAGCAGGGACAAGGGAATGAAATATAAGGAATGCCTGAGAAACTTTACAGACTGAAGGAGTTAATGAAGGAAATGTGATGGCTAAATGCAATGTGGGATCTTGGATTGAATCCTAGGATAGAAAAAGAGCAATTGTGGAAAACTTAGGAAAACCTGAATAAAGGCTATAGTTTGGTTAATGATATTGTACCAATGTTAGTTTTTTAGTTTTGACAAATGCACCATATCAAGCTGTAAACATTAGTTGAAGCTGGATGAAGGGAATCCAGGAACATTTTCTACTCTACAACACTTGTGTAAATCTTAAATTATTTCAAAATAAAATTTAAAAGGCTCTAATTCTAGAAACACAACAAAAATTTTAGCCATTTAAGGGTGCTCTACTAAAATAAAAATTAAATGTCACAAAGTTGGCTTCATCTATTGATGATTATTGATACAGAATAAAGCAAGGCTACAGAAATCTGGAATTTCAGCTACTCTCAACATGCAAATAATCAAAAATAGACACACTGAATAACAACAACAAAAAAGCTGACATTGCTCTTTCACAACAAAACATAAATATCCCAAAACAAATAAAGGAAAACCACGTCAAGATAATTACGATCATATTTATACAGACTTACAGTGACAGTGAAGATCTGAATAAGCCATTATTTCAGCTAACACTGGGTATGAAAGACGCTGTAAATTTGGAAGGTACTTAAAGCTTGTTTCTACATGCTGGAATTATAAAAGATTACCTTATTCTTTATGCTTTTCTCTGCAATGGGCATATTAAGATTTAAAATCTGAACAATAAGCATAATACATTTTTGTATTAGCCTATGTGATACCGAAATAAAACAACAGGAAGCTATTTCTGCCCCTGCAAGCTCTCACACCCTTTCTCCCCTTTTGTCCTCTCGCACTCCACTGGTTTGGGCTCTGACCAGGTCTCCTCTTTATACAGCATCCTCAGTCTCACTGGACCCCTCCACTAAACTCCAGTCTATCTTCCCATTCTTATAAGCTATTTTCCTAAAATTCAGGTTACAACACATCACTTCTCTGTCAAAACAAAAAAAAACTCTAAGGCTCTACCTATTGTCTAAAAAAGAAAAACTTTAAAAAATAATAATAAATAAATAAAAAGAAAAAAGAAAAACTTAATATTATAAGGGTGAAATAATTCACTGAAGCCATAATTTCAAACCTAAGTTTCAAGGCTTAGCCCACTATGTCCCACCATAAATATGGGAATAAATATCTAGGTATAAAGAGACTAGGAAAAAGAAAGTGAAAGTCACTCAGTTGTGTCCAACTCTTTGTGATCCCAGGACTATACAGTTCATAAAATTCTCCAGGCCAGAATACTGGAGTGGACTCAATACCCACCATCAAGCTTCTCCCAAGTCTGTTCATGCCATTCTCATTAATAAAATTACTTACTTTAGCTACTGTTTGCTGAGTGCTTATTATGTGCTAGACATAATGCTAAGAGATTTACAATTAATTTTTTCTGTCATCTTCTTACCAACTCCTAGGGGTATGTGCTACTAAATGGGTCACAAGAATCAGACACAACTTATTGACTAAACCACCATTGAAAGTGAAAGTGAAAATGAAGTCGCTCAGTTGTGTCCGACTCTTTGCGACCCCGTGGACTGTAGCCTACCAGGCTTCTCTGTCCATGGGATTCTCCAGGCAAGAATACTGGAGTGGGTTACCATTTCCTTCTCCAGGGGAATCTTCCCAACCCAGGGATCGAACCCAGGTCTCCCGCACTGGAGGCAGACGCTTTAACCTCTGAGTCACCACCACTACCACATACCTATTTAATTTCCTTTTATAAATCTTAATTCATCCTGCCTTGTATATAGGAAACAATATATATGTCTGTATTACTCATTGGATTCAAGAGCTTTGAGAACAGGAATCGCTAAATTATTATCCTTTACAACTTGGACTCATGATAATGTCATGGGATAGCAGAACTCAGTAAATGTCTGTCAAAGTAGGAAATCACGTTCAGAAAAACTTCAACTTCTATTTAATTCTCTTAGTTGTTCACATACACATACACACACAAATGTTTGAACTACAGCTACCAAGAATTTCCCAGAGTACAAAGAATACAGGTTTTGAAGCTTGACAAACCTGTTCACAAATCTTGGCTCTACTACAAAGAAACGATCTGACCTTAGGGGCAACTCACTTAACCAATGTGTGCTAAGTCTTCATCTGTAACATTAAGACTAGTTGTAATAGGTGTAAAATATACTGCACTACATAGCAAAGTAAACTTCTGATAAATAGTTAAGTGTTTCTTATGAGAACTTGTTTCATGCCCAGAATGACAGGCCCTCATCTCTTTAAAAAATGGTCAATGTTTCCATAGGTAGATGACATGAAACACTTTAAATGCTACGTGTTCAGGGGTGGGAATGATCAGCATCGACCAAAAAGAAAGTCTTCCTGAAAGGAAGGAATATGAGTTGGCTCATCAGGACAGAATTTGGACAGAAGGGAGAAAAATTCCAAATAAGTTGAAAATCATAAGTAAAAGGGGTAAGGCTGGAGTAAAGAAGCTTATTCAAAAAGTATGCCTCCAGTACAATTTTCGCTTGGTGGACAAACGTCAGATGAATAAAATAAGGGCAGAGCAAACTTTGAATATGATACTGGATATACTGCTAAGCAGAAGTGGGCAAAGAGATGCTTCACACGGCTTATAGGAGAACATGCAAAATGAGAACCAGTGGATTATTTAATAAAGGCATGAATAAGAGTTTGCTATAATGAGCATAAACAAAATCTTACTTGTGGATATATCCTTTGTCTTTATTGGCTTTATTTACTATTTTTATCTCTAACATCAATGTCAGTATTCCCACCCAATCCTGTCTTTTAGCACTATGAAACATATTTGTATGCATAGAGAAATAATGACTGGGTGTAGATAAAAGACAGAAGACATGGGGCTAAGTGTTCCTTACAAGTTAAGAATGCTGTTTGTTTCTGAAGACCATCAGAACCAGGAAAAGTAGTTTATTCTTAACGTTAAGAACAAAAAAAAATTTTTAAGCACATTCTATTGAGAGAAAAACAAAGCAATGCCAAATTGGTTAATGAGCTATGATATTGATATGAACTATCAATGTTCTGTGACAGCTGATAAAGAATCAGCCAATATACACAAAACATAACACCTTTCAAAATGGACTCACACCTTCAAGATTCTTATTGCCTGAATGAAATTCACTCAGTTGTAGTTTTATACAAATCATCCACCATGAAATGGTCTAAGAACCCAGCATCCTGAGTTTACATATAGATTTTTCAAATCAGTGGGCACCCCAGAACTGAAAAAACTAAAAAGGAAAAACCTAGCTGACAAGTATTAATAACAGGAAAAACGTAATCCACTCATCTCCAGTAGTCCATATTAACCACATTGACAATAAGGAGTAACATATCACCCCTACTTCTAATTCATCAACATTTCATGTCCTAGAAATGAATTAGAGGTAACTCTTACTCTAATCAAAATTATCAGCCAACAGGAATGGTTTATACTAAATGGAGAAGGTACTTTGAGAATTACAATGTCAATGTCAAAAAATATAAGAGAGAAAATTAAAAGCTAAATATGTTAAACAGAATTACTGTATCTTAACATAATACGTAACGTGTTAAAAATGTGTTTGTTTTTTTTTTACTATCTCAGTCAGTCAATTCAGTTACTCAGTCATGTTCGACTCTTTGTGACCCCATGAACTGCAGCAAACCAGGCCTCCTGGTCCATCACCAACTCCTGGAGTCTACCCAAACCCATGTCCATTGAGTCAGTGATGCCGTCCAACCATCTCATCCTCTGTCATCCCCTTCTTCTGCCTTCAATCTTTACCAGCATCAGGGTCTTTTCCAGTGAGTTAGCTCTTCACATCAGGTGGCCAAAATACTGGAGTTTCAGCTTCAACATCAATCCTTCCAACACTCAGGACTGATCTCCTTTAGGATGGACTGGTTACATCTCCTTGCAGTCCAAGGGACTCTCTAGAGTCTTCTCCAACACCACAGTTCAAAAGCATCAATCCTTCGGCGCTCTGCTTTCTTTATAGTCCAACTCTCACATCCATACGTGACCACTGGAAAAACCATAGCCTTGACTAGATGGACCTTTGTTGGCAAAGTAATGTTTCTGCTTTTTAATATGCTGTCTAGGTTGGTCATAACTTTCCTTTCAAGGGGTAAGCATCTTTTAATTTCATGGCTATAATCAACATCTACAGTGATTTTGGAGCCCAGAAAAATAAAGTTTGCCACTGTTTCCACTGTTTCCCCATTTAATTGCCATGAAGTGATGGGACCGGATGCTATGATTTTGGTTTTCTGAAAGTACTATCTAGTTCCATTTTTATGGTACAAGAAAGGTCCAAAGGCTGTGAATTTGCCTATATCCCCTAGCAGATGGGGAAGACATACTTTCAGCATATGAACTAGCCAATGCTGCAAACATTCCTTTTTTTTTTTTTCAACTGGTCCATAGGCCATTAATGGAATTTGGGATACCTAAAAATAAGAGTAAAGAAAACAACCTAAGGCCTGTGTTCTAGTTCTCAACAATTTGCTTACAAGCTAAATCATTTTAACTTCTATCAACTTGCTTTCTCATCTGTAAATAGGACAGTTATACCTAACACAGGACAGGGAATGGTGGCTCATTTTCTTCTTTGAGGACACAAAGTGTCCCCACAAAGATCAAAGGCAGTTCTCTAATTGGAAGGGGGTGCATGAAGATGACTCTGCACAGTGTGACCCTGAAGACTGTGAAAGTACTGACTGTCATATCAAGAGTGGGGACTGGAGGAAACACTCCCCAGTCTTCTCTTTGATGCCAGCACTGCCTGGTATAGTGACCACAGATTATATACAGGAACAGTGATATGGGAGCGGCAAAGAAGACCAAAAAAATGAACATCCACAATGCAAATTCAGATAAGATATGCAATAAAAAATTACACTAAAAGTTCTTTGCTTAGATTAATTGAATAGAAAATGTCTCCCTTCTAGATTCTTGGAAAAATTAAATCCTCTTATCAAGAATTCAACTCAACCTTGAACACCTATAATGTGCAAGCTACTATATAGGTACTATCAAAGACAGGGGAAAACATTAAAAGTCCCAGGGGCTTCCCAGATGGCTCAGTGGTAAAGAGTTCGCCTGCCAATGAAGGAGATGCAGGTTTCACACCTGGGTCGTGAAGATCCCCTAGAGAAGGAAATGGTAACCCACTCTGGTATACTTGCCTGGAAAATCCCACTGACAGAGGAGCCTGGTGGGCTACAGTCCATGGAACCACCAAGAGTTGGACACGACTTAGCAAATGTGCATGCACACGCATACACACATGTACAACAAGCCCAATACATAAAATAATAATAATTACTATACCAGAAATACAAAAGTATCGTGAAAGTAAAGTACAGACACCCCATAATCCTGAGCTTAGCATTTAAGGTTATAATCTACCCCTCAGAAGGAAACGGCAACCCTCTGTCCATGGACAGAGGAACCTGGTGGGCTACAGCCCACGGGGACGCAGAGTCAGACACGACTGAGCGACTTCACCTTCACTTTCAGCCAGGCCTCACACTGCAGATAAACACATTCTCCAGTCATTCCACACCACTTTTGCCAAACATATTAAGCACTGTATGCTTCTGTCCTTTTGCTCATGTGATTCCTTCAGGCAAAAGTTTCTTTATCTATGTCTTACTGAAGTTATTTTTCATCCTCAAGACCAAAGTCCATTCCTTTTGCTTCACAAAGCCTTCCCACACCCAGCTGTAATTAAGGAAGGTGACTAAAACAGCAACAAAATGATCCCAGGAAACATATAGACAAAAGGCAAGAAATGCAAAATCTGTACCAGTGAAGCTAGAAGGTAACTATAAGATTAAAAATTTGTCAGAATCTTCTAGAAAACCATCATCCCATGCTACAGAGAAAGTTAACAAGTCTAACAAGGTCTGGCAGGAAGAACCCAAGCGGTAAGAGAAAGCCATCAAGATTATGGGATAATAGAAACAATAAAAACTCAGCAGCTAACATTTTCATCTATTATTCCAGAAGGACTAAGAAGTATATGGAACGTTAACCACTGGTTAATGTTAATGTTAACGGATGGCATTAAAGAACAGAATTGAGTATTTTATAATTTTAAGACACTGGTGCCAGTTGTAAAGAGCCCACCTGCCAATGCAGGAGACATAAGAGACACAGGTTTGATCCCTGAGTCGGGAAGATCCCCTGGAGTAAGGCATGGCAACCCACCCCAGTATTCTTGCCTGGAGAATCCCACGGAGAGAGGAACTTGGTGGGCTACAGCCCATAGGTTCACAAAGAGTCAGACACGACTAAAGCTACTTAGCACTTGGCACAAGACAACGCAAAGATTAAGCATTAACTGTACCAGTGGGCACCTGGTTAAGTCTGAAAGAATGCCTTTGCCCAGAAACTGGCTTATTTCATCAGAAGTTCTCAACAGAAGGGCCTTGAACTACAAATGGAAGGGTGGAAGAAAGGATGTAAACTATAGTGATACTACAATGTAACATTTATCCACCACTCACTGGCCATCTATCTCCTAGGTGCCAGGCCCCAGTATAATGCTGGGGATACAGCAATCAACAAAACAGAAAAACCCCTGCTCGTGGAGCTTATGGAAGGAGAAAGTCAATAAAAATACATTAGTGATTTCAGGTGATGATCAGCTTATAGAAAAATAGAGCCAAGTAAAGAAAGAGAAAATGAGAGGGCTGGGCTGGAAGGGCTGTTTCAGAACTGTGGGTGCAAGTCCGGCAGATCTGAGGGTAGAACCAGAGAAGAGGAGGGCTCTGACAAGGACAGGTCTGCAGACAAGGCTCGGGGCCAGAACACAATGAATTAAAACAATGGTAAGAAAGAAGAGGTAGGCAGAGCCAGATGAGAAAGTCTGGATGTCACATTTAAGCGTGATGAAGTTGCTGGAGGGCTCCAAGCTCACAGAGATGGGATCTGAGCTGCTCTTTGATCACTCAGGCTGCTGTGAAAAGAAAGGACTATAGGCACCAAGCACAAGATGCTAATTTGGACTAGGCCAGTGGCAGTAAAGTTGGTACATGTCAGACACTATATGTAAATAAAGATGGGAGCCAGTCCTAGGAAAACATTTTTGGAAAAAGGGAAGCATCACAAAGACAGCCTTCCAATATGACATGTGCAAGATGTGTCATACACAAGCCTTGATTGTCTGCTCCTTTAATCCTCTCCTCCCCATTGGGTGGTGGGCTCCCTGAGAATTATCATTCATTGCTATATCTCCAAAGCTCAGCACTATGCTTGGAATACCAGCAGGTACTATGAAAAGACTTTTTTACCAGTAAATCTTAACACTTTAAACACAGGAAAGTACAACCTTATAGGTATCATCAAAATTTAGTAGGATGAGACTCAACAGTAGTCTGTAAACACTGAAGCCTTAATACGTGAATGAAATTCAGAAAGAACTCTACACTGTTTCAAATCAACAAGTTTACCCAGATATTGACTGAATCTCTGCTACATGTCAGACCAGTGCAATACCCTGAGAACAGAGAGACACTGCCTCTCCTGTCTCCCAGGGAAGTATTCACGCCCTGGTGGTCCAGACAGGTTATATGCTATCTGCGATGGCAGAGAATGAGAGGAAAGCACACAGTAAGAAACATGTTAGCATCCCCATTTTTAGAAAAGGGAACACCATAAACTTTGCAACTGAGCCTAACTTCAACTCAAGGTAAAATTCCAGAACAGATGATCAAAAGAGGGTTTGTCGGCACTGAGAAAAGGATGAGGCGAATGGTTAGAACCAGCTCATGTACCTGAGTAAGCCACAGCTGGCTAATGTCATGTCCTTGGTTTGATAGTTAAGAGAATAGATTAGAAAAGAGTCGATATATCTGAATTTTACTAATCATCTCTAATACTATCTCTCACAATAAGATGGAGAAAAATGGACTAAAAGAAGCGTCAAGTATATTTGGAACTGCTACAATGGTCTTCAGAAAAGAACTGTTCAAGTAAACAGAGGTCCTCAAAAGAAATGAAAAACATTTTTAATAAATAAAGTAAAATGATAAATGATACCAAGGCAAAAACATAATGGCACAGGGAGTTCCAAAGAAAACAGGCTGGCAGAACCACACTACCATGAGCCCCACAATCAATAAGCCCTTTGCCAAATGAACATGAAGACATAAATGATTTGCTGACCAAATTATCAGATAATAAGTTGAGGAAGCAATAGTAAATACAAAGGATAATAAAGTCAGAATTCCAAAAGCTCATACAATCTGCCAAACTGGGAAAAATCAACAGCTTTACATTTTCTCAGAAAATTCAAGTTTTCTACTTATCTCTTTAAAATCCAACACTACTAGAACATGGTTGGAAGTGTGGGGGGCAGGGAATGACTTAGGACTTTTCGTGGACAGCAAGCTAATGTAAGCAAAGTTGTTGAAAAGCCTAATGCAACCTTTGCATGTGTGCATGCTCAGTCATGTCCGACTCTTCGCAACCCCATGGACTGTATCCTGCCAGGCTCCTCTGTCCATGGAATTTTCCAGGCAAGAATACTAGAGTGGGTTACCATATCCTACTTCAGTGGATCTTCCTGACCCAAGGATTGAACCCGCCATCTCCTGCACTGGCAGGCAGGTTCTTTACCACTGAGCCACCTGGGAAGCCCACTGCAACTTTTAGGCAACACTAAGAATTCAGAAGAAAGAACTGACTACAATTAGTCTAGTGAGTTCCTTTCTGTGCACCAGACTTCAGTGGAACTGTTAAACTAGAATTCACTCATACAGATGAGAGACTTGGGTAGTACTTCTGGTAGTTGCTAACTGAACATATGCATTTAATGCTGCTCCCTCCCAAAATGCCACTTAAATGACAGTAGAGGAATTCAAAATATCTGGAAGTAGGATTTAGATAGGAGAGAGACAATTAACCTAGCAGAATCCAAGAAACTAAATTCTGAGTCAACAGTGGGAAAGGCCAGGAAGCAAACCAATTAATACCATAAAACTCTCCCAAACTTCAGGAATTTGTGGTATATGATACCTTTGGAACCAGAGGAGAAAAACGGGAGGATTCATGAAAGGGAGCTGTGAGACCCTTGGAGCAAGCAGGAACAAGAAGGGAACTAACTGCCCTCCTCTATCCAGAAAAGTTATGGGCAAGGGGAGAGAAAACAAAAGGAATAAGTGCAAGTTTACATATTAAATAGTGAGACCAAGTCCCTCTCCAATTGTCTTTCCCTGCTTGGGCCCCAGAATTCTAGCAGCCAAACACTCTCCAGGAGATGAGAAGAGATTTCCTGGGGAAAATCTGACCAGTTCAAAAAAAAAAAGACCAAAACATACTGACACTGAGTGTTTCCAAAAAATAGGACCTGGCCAAACCATCCTACAGGGCTTCCCTGGTGGCTCAGGCTGTAAAGAATCTGCCTGTAACGCAAGAGACTCAGGCTTGATCCCTGGGTCCCCAGGATCCCCTGGAGAAGGGAATAGCAACCCACTCCAGTACTCTTGCCTGGAGAATTCCATGGATAGAGGAGCCTGGCAGGCTATAATTCATGGGTCACAAAGAGTTGGACATGACTGAGTGACAAACACACAGACCACACTACAGTGAACCCCACAGTCAAGAACCCCAACCTCAAATGAATACAGTGCTTTCAACAAGCTTTTGTAGCCTGGCACTTAAACAATGAGCAGATAATTAAGTACTACCAGCAGCGGCTGCACTTTGCTGGAGTAGCCAAGAAGAGATACCCCATATCCAACATAAGAAAAAACCAAGTAAGATGGTAGGCACTGAGAGAGGGCATCAGAGGGCAGAAAGACTGAAATCACAATCACAGACAACTAGCCAATCTGATCACACCAACCACAGCCTTGTCTAACTCAGTGAAACTAAGTCATGCCCTGTGGGGCCACCTAAAATGGACGGGTGATGATGGAGACGTCTGACAGAATGTGGTCCACTGGAGAAGGGAATGGCAAACCACTTCGGTATTCTGGTCTTGAGAACCCCATAAACAGTATGAAAAGGCAAAAAGATAGGAACTGAAAGATGAACTCCCCAGGTTGGTAGGTGCCCAATATGCTACTGGAGATCAGTGGATAAATAACTCCAGAAAGAATGAAGGGATAGAGCCAAAGCAAAAACAACACCCAGTTGTGGATGGGAATGGTGATAGAAGCAACGTTCAATGCTGTAAAAAGCAATAGGAACCTGGAATGTCAGGTCCATGAGTCAAGGCAAATTGGAAGTGGTCAAACAAGAGATGGCAAGAGTAAACACTGACATTCTAGGAATCAGTGAACTAAGATGGACTGGAATGGGTGAATTTAACTCAGAAATTATATCTACTACTGCGGGCAAGAATCTCTTAGAAGAAATGGAGTAGCCATCATGGTCAACAAAAGAGTCCAAAATGCAGTACTCGGATGCAATCCAAAAACAACAGAATGATCTCTGTTCGTTTCCAAGGCAAACCATTCAGTATCACAGTAATCCAAGT
>SJYV01013472.1:145226-157670 GCA_006410875.1 Neotragus pygmaeus | reverse complement strand
TTTTTTTTTTTTTTTTTAAGATTATAGTTGATTTATAACATTGTGTTAGTTTCAGGTATACAGAGAAGTGATTCAGAATATACATATATTCTTTCTCTGATTCTCTTCTGTTATAAATTATTGCGAGATACTGAACACAGTTCCCTCTGCTATACAGGAGGTCAATAATCTATTTTATATATAGCAGTGTGCACACATTAATCCCAAACTCTTAATTTATCTCCCCTCCCTTTCTCCTTTGGGCTTCCCTGATGGCTCCCACGATAAAGCATCTGCCTGCAATGCGGGAGACCCGGGTTCAATTCCTGGGTCAGGAAGATCCCCTAGAGAAGGAAATCCCCTTTCTCCTTTGGTAACCATTAGTTTGTTTTCTATTTCTGTGCCTATTTCTGGTTTGTAAATAAGTTCATTTGTATCACTTTTTAGATTCCACATATAAGTAGTATCATATTTGTCATTCTCTGTTCTGACTTCACCTAACATCTGTGTCCATCCATGTTGCTGCAAATGGAGCCTCAGTTTCCTAATCTGTAAAATGGGGCTAAAACTGACACTCATCTCCAAGTTGCTAAAATACAGTGAAAGTTATTATATGAGAGCAGACAACTAGGGAATGAAAGCAGGGAAAAAAACAGACGTCGACTCCATATTCCATGCCGTTGCATTCCCCTGGGAGACCACCCATCCTTACAGCATCTCCTTTATGCATGTGACTTAGAACATTTTCTGAAACCCAATTCAAGATATTCCATTGTCTATGGGAAATTGCTACATGGAGGCATTAGTATCATCTCAATCTCAGTTCACACAAAATTAAATTCATCTTCTCCTCCCCATATTCTAGTCTCCATCTCAACTCCCTTGTCTATCAATTATAATACCCTTCTTCCATTATACAGTGTTCTAAACTGGTTTTATCCCTCTCCTTTATCCCACATATCCAGCTTAAGTCAGGAANCAGTTCACACAAAATTAAATTCATCTTCTCCTCCCCATATTCTAGTCTCCATCTCAACTCCCTTGTCTATCAATTATAATACCCTTCTTCCATTATACAGTGTTCTAAACTGGTTTTATCCCTCTCCTTTATCCCACATATCCAGCTTAAGTCAGGAAAATCTGTCCTGTTTCAATTGTGTAACGTCTCTGTTCCCCATTTATACTGTTGTTTCAAGTTACTGAATGGCTTCCAGGGTGGCCTGTTTCCCCCTCTCTCACTTCAAGTATAGACAAGGCTCAGACTGTTCTTCCTTAAGTCACTCCGAAAAACCCTTCATGACGGCCATTTCTCTCTCCTTCAAATAGCAGTGTCTTCCCTACATGTAACACTCTTTCTACCCTGGCCAGGTCCCCTTTCCAAACTGACAGCTGAAGGCTGCTGTACCTTTGTTCAAGCCGTTCCTTTCACTGGAATGTCCTTTCTTGTCCCTGCTTTATACTAATATCTGTCTATGCTCCCACTCTTTCTAAACCCATCCTTAAAGGACAAATCAAGGGTGATTTTCAGGAACCCCACTCTCCATCTAGTCCATTCTTTTCTGACTTCTCCAACCCCTAAACCCCTAACCACCTCCAATTTAACCTCTCCTTATCACTGTTCATTGCGCCCTTAACACTCATCTTCTAGCCACGATTTTAGTATTTTGAAAGTTTGGGTCCCTTTTCGAAAAGTCAAATACAGGATTGTTTTAGGATAGTATTAATGGATAGAACACTTGAGAGACTTAGTTTACATTTACATCTTAAGATATTTTCATACATTGTTCAGTTTGCTACAAGCCTGTAAGATAGGTTTTATTATTATTCCCATTCTATACCTGGGGAAAATGAGGCACAAAAATGTTAAAGAATTTGGCCCAAATAACTCATTTGGTGACAGAGCTGAGCTTTAAACCCATACAGTCTGGCTACACAGCCCATACTCCTGCCAGTACACCACAGTGTTTAATCCTCAGATTCCAACAGCCCTTTAGAGCAGCAGTAGGGAAAGTATGACAAAAGGCTACTTGTCCACCAAGAGATGATCATTTAGTTGGGGATTAAATTCAACTGAATTTCATATTAAGAAAATTTTACATCAACAATATTATGTTGGACTTTCCTGATGGCTCAGTGGTAAAGAATCTGCCTGCCAACGCAGGAAGCACAAGTTTGACCCCTGATCTGGGAAGATCCCACATGGAGCAACTGAGCCCTGTGAGCCGCAACTACTGAGCCTGTGCTCTAGAGGAATCCAGCCACAACTACTGAAGCATGCACAACCCAGAGCCTGTGCTTTGCAGTAAGAGAAGGCACTGCAATGAGGAGCCTGCACACTGCAACTAGAGAGTAGCCCCCATTTGCCACAGTTGGAGAAAACCAACAAAGACCCAGCACAGCCAAAATAATAATAATAAATAAAAATTTTAAAATATGTATGATGTTAAAAGTAAACTATTTTTGCTATTATAAATAATGCCACATGTAAAGATTCTGGCATCTAGCATTTACTATACTCTTGGATTACTAAAATAAAGGGTGTCAGATTTTTTATGGCCTTCAATATATGTCATCAAATAGTGTCCCAAGAGGGTCAAACCAGTTATTCAGTGAATCAATAAAGTATACTTGAGTCAAAACCACATGAGCAATTCATATTATCCTGTTAACTTTTACCAAAGGTACAGATGAAAAGGGTGTCTATGTGCCCTTAATTTGACTTATGAGCAAAATTGAACATAGTAACATATTATTAGTTTACTAATTCTCCTTCTGTAAACTAGCTATTTGCTGCAAAGATGCGATTTTTATACCATAAGAGCTCTTTGTATCATAGAGATACTCTAAATTATGATGTGAATGAATCTTCAGTCTTACTACTGCTTTACCAAAAAACAAAAATACCCAAAATTAAACAGGAGGGGGAAAAAAAAGAACACTCTCTACTTTTCTATTCTAGTATATTCCACCCAGTATTGTGGCTCCTTAAGTGCATCAGACAGAGGTAGGAAGAAAGGGAAGGAAAAAGAAAACTTTAGGGGAAAGAAAGGGAAAAGAAAAAATGAGTACTAATTAGATAGAGATAAACACATACAGAAGAGAGAAGAGGCAGAAAAGGAAACAGAGAGCTTGAACAGGAACAGGTTATAGTAACACCAAGGTTTTCTTAGTGCCCACTGGTTGTGGGAATACTGATTAGCTATTTAACCATTATTCCAACCTTAAATGTTCTTTATCCAGAAGCTATGCTTGCCTCATAACAGGAAAGAAGCAGTAGGGGTGGGAAAAAGAGAAAGATGGGGCTTAGGCAGTGGCTAGGTGGCACTAGTGGTGAAAAACAGGCCTGGCCATGCAGAAGACATAGAAACACGGGTTCAACCCCTGGGTGGGGAAGACCCCCTGGAGGAGGGCACAGCAACCCACTCCAGTGTTCTCGCCTGGAGAATCCCATGGACAGAGGAGCCTGGCAGGCTCGAGTCCATAGGATCACAAAGTCAGACAGGACTGAAGCAATGTAACACGCACAGAGCAGTATTACTGAGGAAACAGGAAGATGACTATGTGACTTTCGACTAGCAACTGTGAAGTTTCATAATGGAGCTATAAGTAAAATATTAGGAAACACTATTTTACAGGCAGAAGAAACCAGCAAAACTGTATAGCAGATATCAGTGGCTGCCTACCCAGTCACCATTCCCCCCAACCCTCCTAGCCTGGCTGGCAGTGTCCTAGTTTTATTCTGGTGTTGCTTCACCCTCTACTTGACTCAGAGGGAAATTCTGGTTCGTATAAATCAGTTACCACACCAGTGCCTCCCCCTTGCTGCTGCTGCTACTAAGTCACTTCAGTCTTGCTACAGATTGTTTAAAGAGGAGTATACAGCCATCCCTAACTCCTGTTGAAAGAAAAACCACTGGAAGTTGTCAGCTCAGCATACACGAGTCTTCCAAAAGAGTCACATCCATCTTGGGATCACAAGGGGAGCGAAATGAGGGAAATGTACCTTCCATAAGTGATAAAAAGAGAGAGAACTCAGGTCCTTGTGGATGTTATGTCATCAAGCCAAAGAACTAACCCAGCTGGAAGCCAGCCTACCTCTCAACTTGTAAGAGATAAGTTTCCTTTTTAATGTTTAGCTATCTAGATTTATGGTTTTTCATTTCTTAAAGCTGATTCATACTTAAGTGATTCATAATGAAAAATCTTACAAGATTGTGATTGTTATCATTACCATTATCATAATGCTACCAAAAAAAGGAAGGCACTTCAATACCTTCCCTGCTACTTGAATATCTCAAAGTAAACATGTATTTTCAATTTTTCTATCTTTTTGCTGTTTTCCTTATTTGACATTATAATGTACCCAGAAATCAAACACTTCTGTTCAACAACTTACAGCATATCTCACAACCTCAAAAATTAGGATAAAAATAGCTTTTAACAGTTTCCTTACTAAATAGATGTCCAAATATTTGGTTGTGGGATATTATAGTAATATCATTTTCACACACACACCAGAAAATTCCTGCAATTTATCAGCCAAAAGTTTTAACGTAAATCTTACTGAACAACTGATATGAAATCAGAAAGGAGTCCACAAAGGGGAAAAGACTAACACCCCCTAACTTCAGTTCAGTTCAGTCACTCAGTCGTGTTCAACTCTTTGCGATCCCCTGGACTGCAGCACCAGGCTTCCCTGTCCATCAACAACCCACCTCCTAACTTACATCTTTACAAATATACTGGCTTCACACATGAGATGTATACCTGCAACAGACAAGCTGCTTAAGACAGCTGCTAAGACTTCTGTTGAGAATCTTCTTCGAAAGTAGTTGTCCTTTCATGGAATTCCCTGATGTTCCAGTACTTAGGACTCGGTGCTTTCACTGCCGGGGTCTGGGTTCAATTCTTGGTTGGGGAACTAGGATCCCAAAAGCCATGTGGCAAGGTCAGAAAGAAAGAATTTGTCCTCTTAAACATTTTTTATATTAAATTTTAAAACATCAGAGTTACTAAGATTGGAGTTCATTCACAACCAACCATGAAAGGAAAGAAAATTAGTTCAAATCTCTTCAAATTTCAAAGTTCAAATTTTACAAGCACCTATCATGTACCAGGTACCAGCTAAGCATAGAGAATGTCAGCAATAAACAAAGCATACATGGTCCCTCTCCTCATCAGCTCAGTCTAGACCAGAGAACAGTGAACACTTTCCCCATAGAGCCACAGAATAAATATTTACACTTGCAGGCCACAAGGTCTCTGTCACAACTAACCACTCAGCTCTGCCACTGTAACATAAGGGCAGCTATAGACATTGTATAAATGAATGAGTGTGGCTGCATCAACAAAACCTTATTTGTGGACGATGAAATTCACTTATGCAATTTTTATGAAATAACTTCTCATGCAAAGATGGTTAACTTTTTTCACCCATCTGAATATATACATTTTTAGCATTATTAGCTTGCAAGCCATACAAAGATTTGGCACATGGGCTGTAGTTTTGCCAACTTCTGGACTATATATTAACCATATAATTATATATAGCTTTAAGTGTTCACAGGGAAAATATATAAGGCTGTAAGAACTTAATGAGGAGACACGGCCTAGTTTGAAGGATCAAGGAAGTCTTTTCCCAACAAGTGACTCTGAGGCTGAAACTTGAAGGATGAGTATCAGTCAGCCACAGACTAGGGAGAAAAGCAAAGAGCCTCTCAGACAAGCGAAAAGCAGGTGCAAAGCCCTAAAAGAAAAACAAAGTCTACTGAAGAATCTGTGAGGCTGGATTACAAAGATTAAGGAGAAACGTGGTATGAGTCGACAGTGACGCTGGAGAGAGCTAGAGACCAGCCCACACAGCACTGTTGGCTAGTTTCAGTTGATTCTTAAGCGTAATCAGAAACCATTAAAGGGTTTCAGGTAGGTGGGGGACACAATCCCCACACAGCTTTGGACCTTTTAAAATGATCATTAGGACTGCAACGTGGAGAAAAATTGGAAGGAAGCATGAATGAATATGGGGTGACCTAGAAGCAAAGTTCTGGCCAGAGATGACAGAAGCTTAGACTGGGGGATTTGTAGTGATATTTAGAAGGTAAAAGAGACAAGATATGGTGATTAGATATGGAATAATGAGAAGCAGGTTTCCTACATGTCTCAGGTTCCCAGTTTCCATACCATGATATTGGTGTCATCCAGTGAACCAGAGATACTGAAAAAGATGTGTGTATCTGTGTCTACATACTTTGAGTTTAGTTTTGACACACTGAGTTTGAGCTGCCTACAAGACATTCTAGTGGAAGTGGTAAGTAATCAGTGGATATACAGTTTCGAAGCCAGGACAAAGTTGGTTTCAGTTCAGTAATTTAGTTTGAGAATTGTCGGCAAATGGGTTGTAACTAAAACCATAGAAGGAGATGGAATTATCACAGAAAGGGTATGGAAGAGTGGTTTTCAACCTTGGCAAAACAGGAAAATCATCAGGGCAACTTTAAAACTTTTTGTTGTCCAAGTAGTACCCCTGGACCAAGGAAATTAGAATCTCTGAAAGGAGAATCCAGGAATCGTGTTTTTTTTGTTGTTTTTTTTTTTTTAAGCTTTCTAAGTGTTTCCAATGTGGTATCAAGATTGCAGAGATAAGACTTAATGGTAACTATAGAATTAATGGTAACTACATGAAGATTAAGGAACTACGTGGGTTTCAGGAGTTCCCGCATGGCCCACTGGGTTAAGACTCTGCACTCCCATTGCAAGGGGTGTAGGTTTGATTCCCAGTCTAAGATCAGGGATCTGGGAAACTAAGATTCCACATGCCTCCTGGAGAGGCCAAAATTAAAAAAAAAAAAAAAAAAGAGAGAGAGNCCGCATGGCCCACTGGGTTAAGACTCTGCACTCCCATTGCAAGGGGTGTAGGTTTGATTCCCAGTCTAAGATCAGGGATCTGGGAAACTAAGATTCCACATGCCTCCTGGAGAGGCCAAAATTAAAAAAAAAAAAAAAAGAGAGAGAGAGAGAGAGGGAGAGAAAGAGTGACTAAGTAGGTTTCTAGTTTGAGTTACCTCATAATGTATCTTTCTGACCTCAGACTTCATCTCTCTACATTCCAGTTTAGTTCAACAGAAAACACAGTAGTTCTAGTTTATCTCTAATAGTCCTGAGAGTCCCAAAAATCTGAGTCAAAGTTATGAAACTGAAATAATTCTCCTTTCTACAGGAACAGGTTGGGGAGGAAGAAGACAGCAAAATATTGAGTTGGCCAGAAAGTTTGTTTGGGGTTTTCCATAACATTTACTAAGGGCTTCTCTGGTGGCTCAGAGGGTAAAGTATCTGCCTACAATGCAGGAGACCCAGGTTCGATCCCTGGGTCGGGAAGATCCCCTGGAGAAGGAAATGGCAACCCACTCCAGTATTCTTGCCTGGAGAATTCCGTGGATTGAGGAGCCTGGTAGGCTACAGTCCATGGGGTCGCAAAGAGTCAGACATGAAACCAACTACCAGTAGTAGCATATAATACAGAATATATTTCTATAAATAAATATCCTCCAACCAAACAACATTTCTAAATGATAGGATTAACACATCAAATAGTATTTGGTAGTATTTGTTAAGCCTGGGAACTTTCCAACTGGACTAGTTTTGCTTATTATATCATGTTGCTCCCTATCTAGTAACTGCAGCAAGTTCAAAATGGCATGACTTGAACTTGGACATTCCTTATTTCATAATGTTATTGAGAGGACCCTTTCTAAAGATAAAATGAACTGCAATTTAAGATACGCGAAGCATATATGTGAACACAGAAACAGAAGCACAGGACTCAGATTCAAGACAAGGGTAAAGTTTGCATTGATCCCTTGGTAGCTTTGAGACCTCAGCCAAGTTTCAACTAACATCCCAGTCTCAACTTCCTCAGCTATAAATGGACGTAAAGTCGACCTCAGAATTACTGGAGAAGTTAAAATGCGAAAAGGGCTGTGAAAAATAGCTATACAAAAAGTCTCATCATTTTTACATTACTTTCCAGCCAATTTTAATATTAACTTTGATTTATATATTTTAAGGAATGGATTTTCTATGCGTGGCCAATCCCTGGTGGCTCAGATGGTAAAGAATCTGCCTATAATGCCGGAGACCTGGGTTTGATCCCTGGGTTGGGAAGATCCCCTGGAGGAGGGCATGGCAACCCACTCCAGTATTCTTGCCTGGAGAATCCTCATGGACAGAGGAGCCTGGCAGGCTACAGTCCACAGGGTCGTGAAGAGTCCGACAGGACCAAGCAACTAAGCACAGTACATGCTAAAAGCACAGTATAAAGAAGACAAAAATAGTCTTCATGCTACGATTCTTTGCTTCAGTTAGAACAGGTATATTTTGTTGGGCACATTTTANCCACAGGGTCGTGAAGAGTCCGACAGGACCAAGCAACTAAGCACAGTACATGCTAAAAGCACAGTATAAAGAAGACAAAAATAGTCTTCATGCTACGATTCTTTGCTTCAGTTAGAACAGGTATATTTTGTTGGGCACATTTTAACAGAATAACTTAGTCTCCGTTGGTAATTCCCACTACTCTTCAAATTTCATTTTTAACCTCTGACTTCAAATTCCACAAAGCAGGAGACTATGGTTACTATTAAAATTTTTCTAAAGAACAATTAACATTCTTAAAAGTTAACCAGTGTTTGTGAACCACTTGATTGTTTCTCGTTTTTCATTTCATCCCAAGACAAGATATGAGAGCTAGAAAAACACAGTTAAATACGGAGCTCTCAATTTGACGACATGGGACAAGACCAGAGATAAGAACAACCTCTCCAACAGACAGATATAAGGGGCAGTTTATTCAACAAGAAGGATTATCCTCCATCCCTCTCACAATTTCTAAGGTTAGAACTAAAGGACACAGAACTTCAGAGCACTTGCAAAATCTCCTGACTTCCAAAGCACTACTGTGAGAAATAATGATCTAGCCATTAACGACAGACTTTTGACAATTTGCTAAGTAATCTTTCAAAAGCCTCCTTCATTCAAACTGGTTTGTCAATGGGAAAGAACATTTCATAAATCTGAAGATTTACAAGTGAACTTTGAAGTTTAACATTACAAGAATAGAAATTATGTCAGGTTATAACAGAACAAACGTATTATGGAGAGTTGGGAATAAATTTTAAGAGTCTTAGGGAGGATTAGTGCTGTAAAAAGAAACTCAAGACTATCTCACTTTTATGTTCACTTCAAAGAGATTTTTAGGCAAAGGCTATCATGTACTGGCTTGTCTTGAGCAACTACTAGTATTAGCAAGTAACTTGCAGTGGTCACTAATAAGAAAACAAAACATAATGAAGAGTTCTATAAACATTTCTAAGAGTTCTTAAGGTTCTTAGACACACATATCTGATACAGTACAAATAATTTTGCCAATAATTTCCTCCTTAAACAATGAAATACAAGTAGGTATAGAATATGACACTTTATCTAAATCCAAAAACAGGATAATTATTTTGAAGACAAATTACGATATTCAGACACTGCCAAGAAAATGAAAATAATACCCGAACAGACTACAAGAGATGAAACAGTTTGGAAGACAATAACTCTTTTATGAGAGTCTACAATGTAGCAAGAGACTATGAGGGAAAATAAATTATATATATTTCAAAAGTGAATCCCTACTATAAAGAGGAAACACACTATATTTACAATGATAAAACCTGCCAGAGCTTTAAAGTTGATGACGATACCACTGAGAAAAGCTAAGCTGAACTGCAGATTACCACAAAGCACGTTTGTTTTGATGTGCTGTGCAGCTTATCATTAGAGTGTGCAGACAAGCTCCTTTAAGACGTTTTAGCCACTGCTCCAACTAAAATATAAGCACTGAGCAGAGCACCAGTAGCAAAGAAAAAAACCTGCTCAATTCTGCAAACTGACAGTCCCATTCACAGAATAGGATGGAATGTGGGAAAGGCAAGTGAATTTTAACTTAAACAGTTCAAATTTGAACTTAGAAGAGGATGGCTTGGAGACATTAGTCAATCAGCTCATGGAAGTGAAACAGCACATGGTTCAGGGCTGGATTCATATTAAATGTTACTTGCCAGCCAAATGTTCCAATCTGTGTATCTATATTCTGTTCATTGACTGTTGCTGAGCCACTATCATGTACAAGGTATAGTAAGGCCCTGCAATGAATACATACACGTGGAAAACAAAGAGTTCCTATATTCAAGAAGTTTATGATCCAGTAGAAGGGATGAAAGAAACATTGTGCCTAAGAACACAATCCAGGCCTCTTAGAGAAGTTCATAGTGATATGGAGGCTCACATTTACAGAAGATGTGCAGCTGCATCCCTATTTGGTTTCAACACAACACATATAGATACTATATTATCCCAACTGATGATGTTCCTGAAAGGAGCATTAAAATACAGCATATTGATAACATTTTACAAATAAAGAATGATGCCAAAACCTCAAATAAGGAAGAAAAAAAAAAAAAATGATGACCTGCTCTTTGGCACAAAACCTGCTCCTCAATGCTCCACCAAACACTACAAGTCCCTAAAGCTGAACTTAAGGGCATGTGACAGCTGTTGATTGGTTATAGGAAACCACAGGGGCAAAAAAAAACCAACGCACCCCTCAGGGTGCATGACATGCGTCTTGTCTGTAGAACACGGCATGAAGCCAACAGTGGCTGCAAGAAGAGGAAAAAACAAGGAAAATATGTGTGACAGCATTCTGAAAAGTAAGATGTGGAGCTAGTCAAATGCAAGACCTGTTAAGTAGAGTTTGGGTCCAGCATCCATCCCTTCCAAATTTAATTGATTATAAACACGGTACAAGCCATCCATAAACTATCCAATACTTTCCTGTCTCTAAGGCATTTCATGTCCAAAAGAGGATGGATGCACAGTAAACCAATTCTTCAGAGAAAGGCAACAGCAAAGATACCATTTTTGTCAAAATAATATTTAAGTAAATAAATATTAGACCAACAGCACCCAACTAGATTCCTCTCTCTCCCCTAAAACCTCTAACCAGTTGAAAGGTATTGTGTGATTCCACACCTTTATCTGTTAATATGAAAACTATAGACCTCTCCCTCCTAACACCACTATTTATAGTTTTTCTTTGTTATTCTAACTGAACTGTAAGGTTTAACTAACTAAGCCAATCAGCCTATGATCCTAATAGGAAAAGGAAAAAAAAAAAAAAAACACGAGTAAGCAAACACCCAAAAAAGAAATGGACAAATAGGATGGATACTTAATAAAACATAGATGTCCTCCATTCATCTGCAATTCCAGTCATTTTCTGACAGATCTCAGATTTTCAGAACAAGTACGCAGGTTATTTAAAACTGAGTTATATATAGTCATTTAGCAGTAGCAAAACACTTCTGGCATTATCACAGATGCTAGATCTCTGAAGGAATTTTTTTTCCCCAAACTAGCGTTTTCTTTTCACCAAGAACCGACGAGCCTTTATTTCTAAAAACAAGAGCCCTTGTCTTCCCCGCAAAACAAGTCAAAGACCATAGTTAAATTCTACGCTAATGAAACTGTGAGATTACATCCCAGGCATTGTCAGAGCCTATTTTTCATACACCACCACCAGACAGTTTGATGCAGTATTCCTGATTGCTTTTTATCGTATTTGTAAATACACTCACTAATCCACTAAATTAGGTAATGTACAAACAGGTCCTCTCAGTTATTAGCGGACAGCAGTCAAGTCCTATTACATCTGATCCTTATACAGTTGTCTAAAACATTTCTATCCAGGTTAAGGGCTCCGATCGGCAAGAGAGAGAGGCAGGTTAGCGAAATTTGGATGGGGGCAGGGTAGACGCTGGGAGAAATCTCTGCATCTCAGCCCTCCGCGACAACACTCCGCCAGTGTGCCCACAGAAAAACTAAATTCGGCACCTCTTCCTCCTGTTACACTGGCAACAAAGAGGGAGTTTCCGTAACGCTCCCGTCACCCTCCAGGTGCCCAATCTCCTTCCCAGCGCAGTCCCCGCGCTCCCGCAGGGGCCTCGGTGTGCGAGGAGGCCTGGGTGTCTGAGGTCAAGGCACAAAGGGGGGATGGGGTGGGTGGCGAGCCGCTGGAATCTGGGAAACCCGGTCGTAGGAAGGCTCCGGGATCCGCTTAAACGCTTGAACCCGGATCGGGGGCAGCCGGCAGGAGAAAAGGGACAGAATCTCCAATAGAGCAGAAACTGTAATAAGGTGGGAGATGGGGCGAACTGCCCGAGCTGGAGCTACTCCTCCAGCGAGCACGGAGCGGGCGGACTCCAAGGAGGTGGGAAGCGAGGAGGCAGGCCCGGAAGGCGAAGGAAGGGGGGGTGCCACCTGGGGCAGAAAGCAGGCGTCCTTCTTGCCTCTACCTGCGGGCTGGCGGGACGCGCCGCTCAGGTGTGCCTAGGAGGCGGCGGCCAAGTCTGCAAGGGGCGCCCC
>SJYV01013472.1:0-145128 GCA_006410875.1 Neotragus pygmaeus | reverse complement strand
AAAAAAAAAAAAATGATGCTAATAGGTTTATTCAGCATAGTGTTGTCACAAAATTCAATTTGTAAAACACAGGTTGTATTTGTTAAGTATTATACAACAAAGCAAAATAAAATGAGATATGCCTGCTTGTGATAAAGAAACACACACACATATATGAGCCCAATGAAAGAATCACCTGAATAGATTAGCAGGTGAACAGAACAGAGCCTGTTGAAAAACTTCAACATTTAAAGGACATCAAAATACCAAGAAATATTTTGCTTCAATAGTTGGGGAAAAGCCCTATACTAAATGCTTGCATGGTCCCACCCAACACAGCTTAAAATAACCACTTGAAAGGATGCCTGTTTTCAAATAATTTAATCAAACCCTAGGGCAAAACTCAAAAACATTTATAGAAATGCACCCAGTAAAATCACAGCACTAACAATGTGTAGCACCCAAACAGAAGTTACCAGTCATGCACGGAAGAAGGAAAACACAGCTTAAGAGGAGAGAAATTAATCTATAGAACTGACCCAGAAGTGAAAGCGAATATAGAATTGGAAGACAAAAACATTAAAGCAGGTATACACTATATTCCATATGCTCAAGAAGCTAAAGGAAAAACTGAACTTGCTAAGTAAAATATAGGGCAAGTGTTTCAAAATATCAATATCTAACTTCTAGAGATGAAAAGTGTAATATCAAGATGAGAAAAACACTGAGTGGGATTAATGGCAGATTAGAGCAGCTCTCAGAAGAAAACACTAGTGAAATTGAAGGGAGAGCAATTAAAACTATCCAAAAGTAAACACAGAGAAAACAATTAAGGATAAACAAAGCCTCCATGAACTGTGGGACAGCCTTAAGCAGTCAAATTTGGTGAAAGCCATAAAACCACACATCCATGAAGCTCAGAAAAGCCCAAGCAGAAGAAACGTAAACGGAACTACTTTGTCACATCATAATCAAATTGCTTAAAAACAGAAAATCTTAAAGGCAGAGAACAAGGGAAAGAACAACACGAAGGAAGACAGCAGATAACACACTGCACAGAGCAAAATGGTGACGGAACGACATCCTCAAAGTGTCGGGGGAATCCACAGCGGGCACCCCTTTGTATCAGTTTCCTAGTTGGCTCTAAAGTGTACTACAAAGTAGGTAACTTTATATATGTATTTCTTCATGGTTCTGGAGACTAGAAGTTTGAAATCAAGGTGTCAGTAGGGCTTGTCCCCTCTGCAGTAGAATCTGCTCCGTGTCTCTCTCCTAACTTCTTTTTCTTAAGACTTACTGTTTATTTTGTCTGTGCTAAGTCCTCTCTGCTGCATACGGGCTTTCTCTAGTTGCGAGAAGCGGGGCTTACTCTTGGTTGCCAAGCGCTGGCTTCTCTTGTGGAGTACAGGCTGGAGGCATCTGGGCTTCAGTAGTGGTGACTCAGAAGCTCCAGAGCACAGGCTCAGTAGTTGAGTCACACGGGTTTAGTCGTTCTGCGGCATGTGGGATCTTCCCAGATCTGAGATCAAACCCATGTACCCTGCATTGCAAGGTGGATTCTTAACCACTGGATAATCAGGAAAGCCTTCTTTCCTAACTCTGGTGGTTGCCAACAGCTCTTGGCTTACTCTGATCTCTGGCTCAGTCATCGCACGGCCTTCTTCCCTGGATCGTCCCTGAATCTTCAAACCTTTCTCTCCTTACAGAGACATCAGTCATTGGATGTAGGACCTACCTTGCTCTAGTATGACCCCATCTTAATTTATATTGTCATTGTATTTGCAAATACCCTATTTCCAAGGAAGGTCACCTGCACAGCTAATGGGTTAGGACTCAAGCATGTCCTGATGGAGAACACAACTCAAGCCGTTATACTCTTCTGGTCTCCCAGCGAATGGAAGGGTCCAGTGGAGCTTTTCAATGTCCTGGGGGAGGACAGAGTTACCAGATGGAAGAAGCCTGGATCCCTGAATCCCTGTGGAAGCCACCCTAGAAACATGTGCTTGAACTGAGACACGAGTGAAATATATATTTTTACTAAAGCATTCGTGTGCTAAGCCACTGAGATTGTCACAAAGATGGTTATGGGCTATGGTCATGGGAATTAAGTGATATAATGCATGGAAAAGACCTGAAATGTGAAAGGTGCTGGACAATTGGTAGCATGACTAGGATATTATTATCTTTTAATAATTTTTAAACTCATTTATTTCTTTCTGGCTGCGCTAGATCTTTGCTGCCGCACAGGCTTTCCTCTGGTTGCAATGAGTGGGGCTACTGTCTAGGTGTCGCGCGTGGGCTTCTCATTGTGGGGGCTCCTCTTGTTGCGGAGCACAGGCTCCGGGGAACTCAGGCTTCAGTGCTTGTGGCCCCCAGGCTCTAGAGCACAGGCTCAACAGTTGTGGCACACGGGCTCAGCTGCCCTGGGGCCTGCGGGATCTCCCTGAACCAGGGATCGAACCTGTGCCACCTGCATCTGCAGGCAGATTCTTCACCACTGAGCCACCAGGGAAGCTCTGAGTAGGGTATTATTAAAGGGAAGAGAGAATAATGATATATTAGGTATCATTGTGATAGCTAATACCTGGGTGTCTGTGAACTTTGGGGAACACTTGGATCAGTGACAGGCTTATACGGTATTAACAAAAGACTTTGATCCCAATAAGAATAAGTTATTAAGTAAAAAGGCAGAGAAGGCTCTTAGATCCCTGCAGGGTATGGCATTGCTCTCATTGAACCAAAACTCTCCTCCTATTCCAAAAAAGTAATTGAGTTAGCTAGTTTACCTAAGTAATCATTAGGCAGAGCAGAAAGGTGATTCAAGCTAAATGTTTGACCTAGTTAACTGGCAAATTCCATTACAACAAACCCCAAAACATAAAAATCTGGGTTTCTGGCTGAGTCGGGGAAGAAATACAATCTTCTGCTGTTTTCAAGCAAAATCAGTTTATAGAATTATTTTCTCTTCTCCATGCATCTTCTGAAATAACTATAGACCAAATAACCAATTGATTTGGAGCCATTTTTCACTCTTATCCAAAATGGAGAGAGATATTTCATTCCTATCCAAAAGGGAAAAAAATGTTAAATCACATGTGAATTGTAGATATAAGCACTTAAAGACTGTTTTCCTCTTTTGTTTGTGAATAATTTCTCATTTTATGAAGGAGCCAAATATCTCAGTAGGTAAAATCAATAGTAGCCACCGGAGCGGATGGAAAATTCTCTGGGCTTAATACAGTTTCATGCATGGCTGTCAAAGCCGAGTGTCTTAAGGGAACAAATAGTGAATTTCCTGCCTTGGAAGAGATGTATGAATTAGTGTCTTTCTTTTTTAAAACTAGTCTGTTATATAATGGTTCATTCATTCAACAGATATTTATTAGGACTGTATGCTACATACTACACATTAAGTATCAGGAGCCTACCCCAGGGGAAAGAGACTTCAGAAAAATAATAACTAAATTTAAACAGGGCTTAGTAAATTTCAAGCACTATTCTAAGCGCTTTGTAAATGTTGATTCATTTATTTCTCATCACAGCCCTACTGGTGATATGAATTTTCCATTTTACAGATAAGGAAACTGAGGCACAGAGCATTTAGATTGCTAGTCATGGCTTACATGGTTGTAGAGCCAGGATATGAACCCAAACAGCCATATTCCAGAGACCCCGCTCCTCTTATGCACAGAACAAATATACAAGTATATCATTTCACCTATACAGCCAGAGATAAGCTTTAAGAATCTTGATGACAAGATTCTATGTCTATATATATCTCATTTCATTATTTTTTCCAGTTCCTAGCAGAGTTCCTGGCATGCAGCAATTACTGTTTAATTATTGAATCAAATATTAAATATTACTATCTACTATTATTTTTTATAAATATTATTTCTCTACTAATTAAAGACTAGTAGAGAAAGTAGTTTGACACATATCTGGGGAGAAAGCCTGGAGGAGTTCACAGAGGAGGTGCTCTTGAGTTGGGTGCTTCTGGAAAGAGGAATTAGGCGTTTAATAGGTCTATTCAAGGGAATAAGGGAATAGCATGTCCTGGGAAGCAGAAATAGCATGTCAAAACATATAGAGGCAGGCAAAACATGGACAATTAAGGAAACTGTAGTTTACAATTATTAGAGAGAAGGGTAGCAGATGATTCGTGCAACACCAGTGTCTTTTTCCTGAGCAAGCAATGCCTCTAAGACAATTTCTTGAAAGCTCTAAAGAAAGAGGACTTTTAGTGCTTTTCTTCTTCATTCTTGGGGGGAAAAGTCAGATTCTTGAGGGGTATGTTTTTCTAAAGATGCTGCTTTTAAACTAAACTTTGAAGTCAGTGCTTCCTAACATGTCCTTGGAGACCAGCTGGGCCAGGATCTCCAGCCTCCACTAGACCTGGTCTACCAGGAAGTCTAAGTCAAGGCCATCCAAAAAGAAGCTCTTTCTAAAGTGGAAAAGGTCACCCACACTTCGGAAAGTTGCTGTAAGTATGAAATTCCATCCACGGAGGTGTCAGGAAGAAAGGAAGGCATTCATCAGTATATTCTTGGTTTCTGTAGTCCAGAATGGTGTCTGAATTTTAAAAGCACTTAGAGGGCTGAGCTGAGAAGATCAGTGAACAGGTGGTGATGGCAAAATGACTTAACAAAAGCAGCAGCACGAGAAAGAGGTTTGGAAACTTGTCAAAGTAGCCACATATGAACCAATCCCCAAATAGAAGTTTCTGTCACCATCTCCCAATTCATGCACAAAATAAAATCAAAAGAATCTTGAATCTTCCTCTCTTACTTTTCTTCTATTTTCCTTAACTGGCCACTTTGGTGCTGTCTAAGGGCCCGTGATTGGGCTTCCCAGGTGGCACTAGTGGTGAAGAACCCTCCTGTCAATGCAAGAGACTAAGAGACTCAGGTTCAATCCCTGTGCCAGGAAGAGTCCCTGGAGTAGGGCATGGCAACCCACTCCAGTATTCTTGGCTGGGGAATCCCCATGGACAGAGGAGCCTGGTGGGCTACAGTCCACGGGGTCACCAAGAGTCAGACACGACTGAAGTGACTTAGCACACAGGCATGCAAGAGCCTATGGTGACCTGAGGGATGCTGTGTTCTGCTCAGGAAGACATGCTGTGCTCAGCCAGCTTCCTAACTCTAGGTGTTCTCTTCTGTTCAGACTGTTTGGGTTCTAGACCCTGACTTCTTATTCATGTGGGGTTTTCCCACCCTTACATAATCAAGGAGCCACAGTTAATGTCCAATGTCTGCGTTTCAAGAGCAATTCAGACCAAAAAAAGTATCTATTGAACATTCTCAGCCCAACATTCAATCAGAAAGCATATATTAAGCACCTATGACCTACCAAATTCAGTGCATCAGGATAAATACTGTGGTTATACAAATGGTTACATCCAGTTGCTAATTCCTTCCAGAATGTATATTCAGGTTGAGGTCGACTGATAGAAAAAGAAAGGAGAAAAGGAGGGAAGGACGGAAGAAAGGAAAGCAGAAAGGGAGGGAGAGGAAAGAAAGAAATAAGGAAGGAAGAAAGGGAAGAAGGAAATGAGAGAAAGGAGGAAATAGGAAGAAAACAGAAAAAAAAAAAAAGAGAGAGAGAAGCATGTAATTTAATAGGTGTTTCCCAGATCACCAGCTTAGAACTAACATCAGGGTATTCATTCATTTCAGCACAACTGTTTGGTATCTCAGCCTCTCCAACATTTTTCTCTGAATTAAAATAGGAAAATTATTGTGGAGGCGTTTCTTCCTCTCATTGATACTGTCTATCAGCGACTGTCCCTTGCTCCTGAAGAATCTATGGGCCTCATGGAAATATCCCTGCCCTATGCCAGTAGCCAGAAGAGTCCACCTGTTTTCCCTTCCATCATTGCACCTGTGCCTCTGGACAGCCTACCATCCTAGACCTCCCTACCTTGGGCAGAGCTTGGGTATGAGCAGGACCTAGAAGAAACCAGTGCCTTCTTATGTCAGAAATAGGAAAAGGCTTCTGCCACCATCACTTGGAGCCATATGCTCAGTGGTTGCTCAATCCAAGGTACCGGGTAAGTCTACCTTAGAACCTTGTGTGACTCCTTCCCTTCTCCCTGTACATCCATGGAAAGTCTACTGTCCCAAGTCACCAGGAAGGAGCCATTCCTCCTGCTCTGGGCTGCATCTCGGTCCCATATTCTTCTCATATTCATTCCAAGAGGGCTGGCTTCCATTGCCTGTTCCCCCGGCCAAACCTTTCGGATTCTCACCAGATTTTACTTTTGCTTAGAGTTAAGGGAGATGCTACACATGGCAAGGAAAGTTAAAAGGCACCATATGTTAAGTGGCAAACCGACTGAAGAGGATTTAAGATCTACAGGCATTTAAAGATATAGGAATCAGTGTGACTGTGGGATGCCCTGAACTGTAGGACTCAATCTGGGTCATAAAGAATGAGTAACATTCAAGTGCACAATAGGAGGAAAGACATTCTTGAGGGTGTGGACACTGAGCAAAAAAGAGAGGTGGGGAGAGCAAGAGAGAAGACCAGCACAGGCCAGGAAAAGACTATCTAGATGCTTTTGGGGAATGTAAGAAGCCGGACCCATCCTGCATTCATCAGGGCTCTTCTCAAATGCCAGACTCTCTTGTGAAACCTTTGCTGGAAACTTCAAACACATGCATGCTGTTACTGTGAAATTTCTTTTGCTCACCTAGTGATGCTTCAGTGCATTTGAATTTGTGGCCACTTTTCTCATCATTGTTACCTCATTGCCATCTCCAAGTGCTATCACATTTGAGCTTTGTGGAAACATTGATAACTTGAGACCTATCGTGTATGCCTGGGCTTCCCAGGTGGCACTGGTGGTAAAGAATATGCCCACAACTATAGGAGACAGAAGACACATGGGTTCACTTCCTGGGTTGGGAAGATTCCCTGGAGAAGGAAATGGCAACCCAGTCCAGTATTCTTCCCCGGAAAATTCCGTGGGCAGAGGTGGGATACAGTCCACAGGGTCACAAAGTGTCAGACATGACTGAGCGACTGGGCAGGAGCATGCACATATAATGCATGCCTATCACATAGCACACAACTTGGCTGTCCATATGCTTTATCTTCCAAACTAGGATGCTTTGGGGAACAAGAGGGGTTCAACCAATAATTAACCCAAGACAACTTGGCATTAACCAATACTGCCCCAGGCTAATGAATTAAAGGCCGGTGATCAATTAAGGGAGGCCACACGGTTCTTGTGTTAAAGTTGGTTGAGATACTGTCTTATGGTGGCATTTGTGTGCAGTGTGCTTGTAAAAAGTGTCTCTGTTCAAGGCAACTACTCTCCCGTGAGCATCCAGAATTTTCTACTATCAGAAGGAAGATATGTTCTTTCAATAGCCTATTTATTTTATAAACAAGTAATAAGTGCATTTTTGTTAACTGCCAGACATTGTAAAATTCAGACAATGCATGAGTTAAAATGCCTGGTCCTTTGTCTTCTGAGAGCTCACATTCTAGCAAGAGTCCATGTATTTACTCATTCATTCATTCATTTTAAACATTTATTAAAAGCCTGTCAGGCATCAGGTCAGGAACAACTGCCCCAGTCCTTGCCCTGATGGAATTCCCAGATTGTAATCCAGGCAACAAAGTCAGAATATCCATTAATAAAGTTATTTATGGGACTTCCCTGGTGGCGCATTGGGTTAGAATCTGCCTGTCAATGCAAGGGACACAGGTTCTATTGCTGGTCCAGGAAGATCCCACATGCCTTGGAGTAACCAAGGCCATGAATGACAGGTACTGAGCCCATGCTCTAGAGCCCATGAACTGCAACTACTGAGCCCTGAGTGCCGTACAGCCCATGCTCTGCTACAGGAGATACCTGAACTACAGTGAAGGCCCAGTGCAACCCAAAATAAAAATAAAGTTATTAAGGAGTCCAGGGAGGGAGGTAGCAATCATGATGGGTGTCAGTGGGACTTTACAGAAAAGGAAAAAAATGAAGAGGTAGTCACCGTGCAAGAGAAGGGAAAGATAATTTGGACAGAGGAAACAACACAAGCAAATAGTTTGAGGCAGGAAACAGCAAGGTCAGAGGTAAAAGTGGAGAGTAAGTGGGGACTGGATCACAAAAAGGCCCGGTGGCCAAGCTTAGGACTTTAGATGTGACCTGTTAGTTAACCAGAGGTCAGTGACAGCATAATAGTTGTGCCATGATTGTGTATGTGTTTTAGATAGATAATTGTTTTGTTTTGAGGGACAAAACTCCTCCAAGAGTTAATTTGCAGAAAATCAAGGTGATCTAACCAGTCCACCCTAAAGGAGATCAGTCCTGAGTGTTCACTGGAAGGACTGATGTTGAAGCTGAAACTCCAGTACTTTGGCCACCTCATGCGAAGAGCTGACTCATCTGAAAAGACCCTGATACTGGGAAAGATTGAAGGCAGGAGGAGAAGGGGACGACAGAGGATGAGATGGTCGGATGGCATCACCGACTCGATGGACACGGGTTTGGGTGATGGACAGGGAGGCCTGGTGTGCTGCAGTTCACGGGGTCACAAAGAGTCAGACACGACTGAGTGACTGAACTGAACTGAACTGAATGTGGACAGTAGCCCATGACATATGTTACCCGCCCTTCCTTGCTTAGTCTTAGGTTCCTGGAGGCAGCACAGGCCCACATACCCTCCTTGTACAGTAAATCCCCTACATATGAATGAGTTCTGTTTGAGAGCAAGTCTGTAAGCCTAATTTGTTCATTAAGTACAACATTAGCCTAAGTTCCCAACTAACACGATTGGCTATATAGTACTGGACTGTAATAGGTTTTTAGTACTTTTCACACAAATAACACATAAAGAACAAACACAAAAATAAAAAAGCATTTAATCTTACAGTATAGTACCTTGAAAGTACAGTAGTACAATACAACAGCTTATGTACAGGGGCTGGCATCAAGTGAACAGACAAGAAAAGTTGCTGACTGGAGGAGGGAGAGGAGGTGGGAGATGGTGGAGCTGAAGGGTCATCAGCAATAGGAGGCGGAGCACAAGCTGCAGTTTCACCCATGCCTGATGTTGATGGCACAGGCCCTGTTCCTAGCTGGATTCAATTCTATCTACTCGCTTGAAAAAACAATCTAGTGATGTCTTAGTAGTAGCTCTTTTTTCTCATCATAGATAACATAGTAGCACTGGATTGCATTCTGAATCGCTCCTGCATCCTTCATGAATGAGTCTCAAAAACTAATAGTGCCTCATCAGATAAAGACAATTCCCTTGCCATTTCTGGCATGGTGGATCTCTTTAGTTCCTCGGTTACTTCTTCCTCCTCTTGTCTCTCTTTGTCCTTTCTCTGGGTCACCAATTCCTTCAGATTTTCATTAGTAAGCCTCACGTTTTCATCTTTGAACTTACTGTACCTACAGAAACTTAATTATTTTCCAAAATGCCCTTTCCCAGATGGCAGGAATGTTTCTACAATCAAATGCCCTATTTTTCTCAAACCCCTAATGTGTGGAATCTAAAGATTCTTAGAGAGTCCCTCAAATAAGTCTTCTTGAAAGAGTGAAGAAGTATCTTCATGAAATAAAGTCTTGTTAGGCTGGAACTGCTGATGACTGAACTGTTACATAGATATAAGCTCCCAAGACCAGGGACTATGTAGCCTCATGAAAACAGCATCATTATAAGACCTAACTCGATGAACTGATTCTTTTGAATTGTGTGCTGGAGAAAACTGTAGAGAGTCAATTGGACAGCAAGGAGATGAAACAAGTCAATCATAAAGGAAATCAACCCTGAATATTCATTGGAAGGATTGATGCTGAAGTTCCAATACTTTGGCCACCTGATGGGAAGAGTCAACTCATTGGAAAAGACCCTGATGCTGGGAAAGATTGAAGGCAGAAGAAGGGGGTGACAGAGGATGAGATGGCTGGATGGCATCACCGACTCAGGGGACATGAGTTTGAGCAGACTCCANACCTGATGGGAAGAGTCAACTCATTGGAAAAGACCCTGATGCTGGGAAAGATTGAAGGCAGAAGAAGGGGGTGACAGAGGATGAGATGGCTGGATGGCATCACCGACTCAGGGGACATGAGTTTGAGCAGACTCCAGGAGATAGTGAAGGACAGGAGAGCCTGGTATGCTGCTGTTCAAGGGGTCACAAAGAGTCGGACATGACTCAGCCACTAAACAACAACTGCTTCTATGCCCATTTTGCAGTCGCCTAGAGTGATAATGTCTGTCTTGGCCAGAAGAGGCATGGGTGAGAGTTACTCTCAAAGGGAAATAATCTACCAGCTGCCACTGGTCTTATCCACTTATCCTCACATCTTCTCAGTGGCCCCAGCATGGTCTCATTTCCTCTCTGGGGTGGCTGATTATATTGCCCAGTCTGTTTAGTCAACACAAAACCAGCTTTTGATCTAAGACCTAAGGCTCTGAGTTCTTAAGTCCATGGTATTTATTTAATTCTCAAGGAATATGCAAGGAATGAGAACTAGGTCATTCCCCTCCATGGTCCAAAATAGCCTTGATGCTTGATGCTACAAAGTAATAATTCTGGGCAAGGTTCTGAGGCAGAGGATTCCATTTTTCTAATTTTTCACAAAGAATTAAGATCCATTAGGGACTTGAGTTAATCTGCTAGAGATGATCTAACCATCTCTCTCTACTGGGCTTTCTCCACTCTTACCCTACTTAAAAAAAAAATCTGTTTTTAAGAATTGTGACAAGTTATGGCAGCAGAGATAGCACACTGTCTTAGAAGAGGGGATTTCAGCTTCAAAAGCCTACAACTTAACTTCTTTAATTGTCTATGTTCTCTTGTGTTTTCCTGTGTCCCCCTGAGGCAGTGGATTCTTTCATTTAGTTATTCATTCATTCAGTCACTCATTTACTTAAAAATAAATTTACTAGGGATTTCCCTCTTCTGGTTGTTAAGAATCTACCTTCTAATGCATGAGATGTGGGTTTGATCCCTGTTCAGGGAGCTAAGATCCCACATGCTATGGGGCAACTAAGCGCCCATGCCACAACTAAAGAAGCCCACACACTGCAATAAAGACCTAGCACAGCCAAAATTAATAATGATAATAATAAATAAATAGGTAAACTTATTACACGTCACTTGATACTAAGCACTGACTTTTAATGCTGGGCATATTGTTGGATACAAGACAAGGTCTTCATAGGACTTATCTCCTAGAGCATGTAGTCAGCAAACTACAGGCTGGAACTGGATCTATCCCACTGTCTATTTTTGTAAACACAGTTTTAACAAAACACAGACACACCAATTCAATGTACAAATTTTCTATGGAGCTGAGTATGACCTGCAAAGCCTAAAATATATCTAGCCCATTCAGGAAAAGTTTTCCAAGCATTGTCCCAGCAGATGATTGAGACAACTAGTATATATGTTAAAAAAAAAAATACATAAGATCAAGTATCCATATACTTTCAAACTGTGGTGCTGGAGAAGACTCTTGAGAGCCCTGTGGACTGCAAGGAGGTCAAACCAGTTAATCCTAAAGGAAAACAACCCTGAATATTCATTGGAAGGAGTGATGCTGAAGCTGAAGCTCTAATACTTTGGCCACCTGCTACAAAGAGCTGACTTATTGGAAAAGGTCCTAATGCTGGGAAAGATTGAAGGCAAAAGGAGAAGAGGGCAGCAGAGCATGAAAATGGTTAGATTGCATCACTGACTCAAAGGACATAAATTTGAGCAAATTCTGGGAGACAGTGGAGGGCAGAGGAGCCTGGCATTCTGCAGTCCATGGGGTCGCAAAGAGTCTGACATGACTTAAGGATTGAACAACAACAAAAAGTGTACACATGTCAAAACTACAATGAGGTATTAACCTCACACCAGTCAGAATGGCCATCATCAAAAAATCTGCAAACAATAAATGCTGGAGGGGGTGTGGAATAAAGAGAACCCTCTGACATTGTTGGTGGGAATGTAAACTGGTACAGTCACTGTACAGAACAGTATGGAGTTTCCTTAGAAAACTAAAAATAAAAATAATCATATGACCTAGTAACCCCATTACTGGGCATATATCCTGAAAAAAACTGTAGTTCAAAAGGACACATGTACCCCCGTGTTCAATACATCAAAATTATATTGCATTGGATGTATTTCCTTTTTCTGACCTTCATGATGGTAGACTCTGAAAGATGGGAAGAACCAAGAAAGCAATTCTCCATAATTCTTGGACTACCATTGCCTCCTTTTGCACAGCTTCCATTTATAGAGTGTTTCTTCTTGTCTCCATATCATCAGATTAATTGCACAGGATGGAAAATACTAGAGAGAAGCACTACAGGCCCAACATGTCCATGATAAAATGATTCAGAAGCAGATGACGTCACCCCAGTTCCTCTACCCGCTATCAACACGACTTAAAATATGAGACACTTTGGGGACTTCCCTGATGGTCCAATGGCTAAGACTCTGTGCTCCCAATGCAGAGGACCTGGGTTCAATCCCTGGTCAGGGAACTAGATCCCATATGATGCAACTAAGAGTTTGCATGTCACAACTAAAGATCCTGAGTACCATGACTAAGACCCATTGCAGTCAAATAAATAATAAATAAAAATAAATATTAAAAAATATTTAAGACACTTTTAGTGTGCTTTCATGAAGATGGATTTGGGTATCATGTAGGTGTTTTCCAGGCTGATAAGCCATTTACCTTCTCTGAGGCACAATTTTCTAATCTAGAAAATGCAGGTAATAATGCCAACTTTGAGGGTATTTTCGATCAAGAATGAACTGGCATAATGCACGTGATAGTGACTGACTGGATTCCGGGTGCTTCCTGCCTATGATTTTCCCAGTTTCACGCTTCTTCCTGTCTTCATCCGCCAGGGACACAGCACAGTTTGTGTTGATTCATGACCTCACTCTGGCTCCTTCTGATCTTTGATCAGTCTGTCTCGCATCCCCAGAGGCAGCACTGCCTGCCCTCAGTGTAAGGGGAGTGTTGACATGAGAGATGAGCAGCGCCAGCTCACACATCTTGCTGATACCCGGGAGGAGGCAACGGATTAGCCTCTAAGTGCAAACATTTCACTTCTTCCTCTAGAGGCTTCTCTGCTTGAGCCCACCCAGCCCCCTTCGAGACAATGCCAAAATCGCTCCCCAATCTGGTGAAGTTGGAAAAAAACTTTTTTTAATCCATGAATTATTTAACATGATTCAGGCCTCAATGGATTCAGAACCAGTGGCCTCAGCATCATTTAGAAATTTGTTAAAAGTGCGGAATCTAAGACTTCCCTGCTGGTCCGATGACTGGGGAACCACCTGCCAATGCAGGAACACGAGTTCAATCTCTGGTCTGGGAAGATCCCACATGCCCTGGAGCAACTAAGCACATGCGTCACAACAAGTGAAACCCTTGCACCTGAGAGCCCGTGCTCTGCAACAAGAGGAACCTCTGCAATGAGAAACCTGTGCCCCGATAGAGAGTAGCCCCTTCTCGCCACAACAGCAAAAAGTCCGCACACAGCAATGAAGACCCAGGGCAGCGCAAAATAAAAATAAATAAATCTCAGGTCACACTCCTAACCCACTGACTCAGAATCTTCATGTTCACCAGATCCTCACGCAATCTATATGCACATTAAAGTTTGAAGCCCACAGGGACAGACCAGGATTTCTTTATCCAGAATTTATACAGATGTCTCAACCACATCCCCAGAGAGTGTTTCCTTTGGAAAAGGTCTGGAACTTTTTGCAAGCTTTGGGGATGATTTTCATCTGCAGCCAGGGTCAAGGACTGCTGATTTACAAACTGCTCATCTAGGTTGACACTCCCTGAAAACTCAGCAGTGTTAACTGTCAGACCTCAAACCCCAGAGTGAATGTCCAATAGAGTAGGGATTAGATAGACAGTCCCCAAAGGTCCAGTCTACATTCATTAATCCCTATCCCATTGTTCTTTCCTGGGCAGATGGATAAGAATATAATTTCACTTTTACCTATTATTACCTGTTAGAATTCACAATCCCAACTCATTCAGTCTACCCAAATCAAACTCAAAAGAGGCTATCTGGCAATACTTGTTTTCAAGTTTATAGTGAGCACAGATGATTTCATGAAATATCTTCAACATATCTTTCCCTCTGAATAAATGTTGATGCCCACTTCTTCTTCATTCAACATCGTATTAAACTAATGCTTTCCTTTCTCTCTTTCATATCTACATTTTACTGCTGGTTTAACTTTTAGAATCAATCTATCTTCTAAGCCCTAAACCAAAGATAGACTTTCTTTATAACTTTTTTCTAGGATTCCTCTAATGGACTTACCCTTCCTCTGAATATCCCTATTGGATGATATGAAACTCTCTGAAGGAGAGAAGCAGAAATGATGCTCCAAAAATAATCCAAGCACACCATCTCTACATTCTCCAACTTACTTGCAGCTAGCTTGGAGCTGTGTGAATGGTTCATGCCAACAGACGTGAGAATAAGTTTTCTGTGCCACTTCTTGGCTGAGGCATTTAAGAGGCAGCACGCTAACTCCATTCCTTTCTTTCTTTAAGTAGAAAACTTGGAAGTCACATGTTTCTATGATAGTGTCACAAAGTAAAGAGAGCCTAGATCTCTGTGCCATCAGATAGTGGACAGCTCTCAGCCACTGAAATTGAATATAAAAATATTGTGCTAAGCCACTAAGATTAGGACAGAGAGTTGTGGGTAGCAGCATCTGGCATTGCTTAACCTAGCAAGAGGTCCATGACATTAATGCATCTCAAAATTCAATGTGAATATGAGTCACATAGGGATCTTGCTAAAATATTAAAATGCAGTAGATATAGGGAGGGACTTGAGATTCTGTCCTCCTTATAAGTTTCTGGTGCTATTGATGATGCTGGCCCTTGGACAACAATTTAGTAGCAAGACTCTAAAACATTCTCCATTGCTCTATAATTCTAGCACATATTCTTTCTTTCTCCAACTAGACCATAAGTTCTTGCTGGCATGTATTAACATCCATGCCACAAATATATTCAAGAAAGTTGAGAACATCAGCAAAAGTTATGGAGCACAGCCCTCTGAAAATTCTTTCCTCCATAAAAGCAATAAGAAAACTTGCAAAAATATAATAATTTAAAAAAACTTCTCCAAAACTGGAATTAATCAAAGACTTGAAGCAATCTGGGGAACATGTATGCCCTCCCCCCAAATAGCACAATTGTACTAAGAACAGTGAGCTTTGTAACCTTTTAATTTGTCCTAGTTCCTTTGCCTACTCTCCAGCTCTTTGTTAGCTCTGAAAGATAACTGATCAATTTCAAATGAAAATCAATAGCCTGTAAGCCATCGAGGGGAGCAAAATGAAGGGAATAAAAGAGTCTGTAGCTCTTTAAAAGCCTCATTCTCAGAGTACTATAATTATGACCGATATAGTATATGCACTGTGTAAGTTTAGTGTCACTTATAAAGATATCTGAATTTGACAATAAGGAGTTCATGATCTGAGCCACAGTCACCTCCCGGTCTTGTCTGTGTGACTGTATAGAGCTTCTTCATCTTTGGCTGCAAAGAATATAATCAATCTGATTTCAGTGTTGTCCATCTGGTGATGTCCATGTGTAGNAGAATTAAAGTTCTGATTCTATTACCAGTCTTTTTCCTGACATCAGCAATTTCCTTCCTGTGTTGCCAAGCACAACTCATTCATGACTTCAGGTAAAAGGAAAGGATAATGTCACGGTAAAATTAAAAGTTGTGGCTTGAGAGCAGTTTCACATTTAAAAACAGTGGAAATGTTGGAGCCTCTCTAGGAAGTAAATGTCAAAGTGTATGAATGTAAAGTGAGCACCAATGCCTTCAGGTATTAACCGATTGAGAAAGCCCATTTGGTCATCATTGTAGTTTCTCCTAAACTCTGAAAATTGGTCTTTTATATTCTTTTAATGTTATTTAGAAAAAAGAATTAAACATCTATTAAAGCAGCCAGGTATTAGAAAAAATGTCTTTTTAGAAATCTACTGGGCCATTTTCTCTTGGGAAAGGAAAGTATAATGTTTCTTACAGAAAGGTGCATTGACTCTTTCAGGCCCCTGGGTGATTGTTCAGGTGAGTATTGGCAGAGATAATTGATAACTTTTGGTTCCAAGGCTCATGGCAAAAGTAATGAACTTCCCAAAGCAAGTTTCTTTCTCAAAAGGAGCCTGAAGCATAACAACTCTTATTTCTTACTTTCCCTTTCTCGTTAGCAACTCAAACATCCTGACATACTGGTGGCAATCTTGGACTCTGGAGTCCAGATAAATGTGGATTTGATAACCAGCTCAGCAAATTACTAGCTGTGGGGCCTTGTGCAAGTCACACACGCTTTCCGAGAGCCCCCGTCCTTATCTGTGACATTGCATTGTGATTATTAAATGAAGGAAATCTAACTTTGCAAGGTGACAGTGGTGTACGGGCATGATTGACACCCGCGACAGATCATTTTTAATTCACTCCTGTAGATGCAAAGATTATTGTCAGTGATAATAACTTTTCTTAATTAACTCTAGTTTCAAAACAATTAACAGTTAAAAAATAAATTTAGTTAAAACGTATGTTTTGTATGAACTAATATGCACACTTACTAAACAAGGTATTACCCTTTGTGGTTCACCATTTTTAAGTTTGTAATTAAAAAATCAAATTGTCACGTAGAATCATTGTTTTGTTTCCAGTTTTGTTTCTTTGTCTTTAGAGAGAGTGTGCTATCATTGTTTATTCATATTTTCAGTTTAAATGTAGGGATATGTTGTACTACAGGGCTTGGAGATATGAACAGCACCCTAAGTGCGCCCGAACAGCTGCCAATTGTTATGAACTTACTGCTAAAGCAAATTCATGAAGCTGCGTCCGCATGTGTCAGGGTGGCCTATGTAATTGGGCATTCTCTGGGTTAACTTCTGGATTAACTTCCATGTAGAATACAATGTGTATTAAGAGGTACTTTGAAATTTACATACACACACACACACATATACACATATTATATAATACATATCATGTACACATATTTTGGGGCTTCTCAGGTGTCACTAGTGGTAAACAACCCACCTGCCACTGCAGGAGACATAAGAGACATAGGTTCGATCTCTGAGTTGGGAAGATCCCCTGGAAGAGGGCCTGGCAACCCACTTCAGTGTTCTGACTGAGGAATCCCATGGACAGAGGAGCCTGGAGGGCTATGGTCCATAGGGTTGCCAAGAGTCGGACACAACTGAAGCAACTTAGCATGCATGCACACATATTATATTACATACACATATGTACATATTCATATTATATGATATATATATGTATTATTACAACTCAGCAGTTTGAAAGATAGACCAAAGATGCTGTAGTGAAAAGCATTTTATCATTAACATTGTTCAAAATTGTGAGCACATGGTGATAATAAAAAGCAGACAAACTAGACTTGAGTGGTTTTTAAAATTCTCTCCAGATAATGCATGCTCTATTGTCGCACCCGGGTCAGCCACACCCCTTGTCCCTTCTTTGGCACACCACTTCGAGTTCCTGGCATATACTTAGCATGCAAGTCTTCTGAAACCAGAAAGATTTCTAAGGTCTTACTTTTGTGCTGCAGAGAAAGAAAAACAAAGACATGAAAATGTAACTTAAAGATGTAGCATTATCTTTTTGTAAAGAGTAATGTTTTTCTGTAAAAACAGCAATAGATGCTTTTCAATTTAGAACTATATGAAAGTGTTTTTTTTAAGAACTCAAAAAGCAGTAAGAGCCCCTGTAGTCACGTTATCCAACAACAATAATAACAATCATTAATTGATCCCAGGAGCTTTACATTCATTCCGTTATTTTAATCCTTACTGTGAATTTAGGCAATAGCTTCATTTTTAAATTTTTTTGTTGTCTTTTCAAGTCTTTCTATTTCTTCTTTTCTTTTACAGAAGCAATAACTGAGACCTAAAGAAGTTATATAAGGAGACCAAGGTTATAAGCTCAAGCTCATTATTAGCAAAACTGGGATTCAACACAGATGTTTGACTAAAAGCCCAATCTCTTAACAACTCTGCTATTTTATACCTTTTTAACCTTTCTTCTAGAGATTCATTCTAGGAAATAAAACTGTTTTCAAAGGTTTATGAGTGAGAGCATTTTTCAGAGTGATAGCTGTAAAAACACATATTTGTGTAGATGGGAGAACGATGAGAAGGGAGCAATAATGAATCACCAGTGTTTAATTCCTCATTACTGAAATATTGGTGTTCATTCTATTGTACATATATTTCCATTTTTTCTGAAATTTCTATAATAAAAAAGTGTAACCTACAAAAAGTTGGAAAAAATGTGCTGGTAAATTTTTGGTGAATCTTCAGCTCATCAATCACTGAATCCTGATCTTTCACACCAAAGTTTGATTAAAATGTTCTGTACAGCTCACACTTTCCAGCAACGTCTGGACTAGGTTAGAATTAAATGTCACTTTGTTGTCTTCTCTCATATCTCCTTTAACCCTCAGCTGTTAGTGGCTTTTCTTCTATCAATTCTTTATTGCTCCTAACCTTCCCAGAGAGATGGCATTCATTTACTACTTTGACTGCTTTTTAAAAAGACACCCAACTCCTTTCTCTCATTAGGAAATTAAAGAAAGAAATATTTACACAACTTAACTTTCTCCAAACAGATGGAATTTTTTTTTTTTTTTTTTTGCCATCTTTTAAAATTTTCTTCCTCATGGCTAAGCTTCCTCTAGAAATTTTGGACATGGTTAGCAGTTTTCATTATAAGCATAAGCTTCCTGGATATCCAGGCATAATTTGTTAGCTGTGGGACCTCAGCATGTTTTTTCACTTTGGACTCATTTTTCTTACATATAAAATATATGTTTAAGTGAATCACTTTGCTGTATGGCAGAAACTAACACAACATTGTAAATCAACTATATTCCAATATAAATTAATTTGAAAAAAATTGAACACACAGAAGTCACTGAGCTCTAAAATCCCTGCCTAGTCTGAACCTTAAGTAAAAACAGACCAAGTAATACATAATAAATATTCAGCTCTCTGCATGGTGCCTGAACAAGGGGCTTAGAGTATAGAAACACAAGGTAGTATTGAGGAGAGGGTGCTTTCAGATTTTGTCTTGGAATTCTATGGCTTCTGTATAGAAGTGCCCAGATGTGGATTTCTTTTTTGTTTATCCTGTTTAAGAATGGCTGAAATTTTTGAACCGTTGTGGATTCTGGTTTTACTGGTTTTGGAAAAATCTCTGCCATTTAATATTCAGTTTATTACCTCTAGGCGCAAAATTATATGAACTCTGGGAACTGCTTTAAAATGCACCAACAAGGAATTCCCTGGCGGTCCAGTGGTTAGGATTCCATGCTTTCACTTGCCCAACAGCAGAGTACCTGGGGTCAATCCTCGGTCAAGTTACTAAGATCCTGCAAGCCAAGAAAAGTCTCCAAAAAAAAAAACCACCAAGAAAGAACATTAAGAAAAAGAAAAATGGGAAAATAAAAGAATGTGGTAAAATCTTGATTATCCGAATGATGGACATACTGGATTTATAGTGTTATTTCCTTTATTATTTCAAATATGTTTAAATAATTTTATAATAATAGCAAAGAGATATAAGAGGCATATCAGCCTCTTGATATGAAGAAGAAAGCATAGTGTCTCCTCCTTCTGGAGCTTAAATGGAGGTATACATCAGAGCTTTAATTTCTATCCTCCCTGTCTCTTAGTACTCATATTTTTCATATTTTTATTTTCCATGTGACATTCTAAGTAATTTCTTCTGGCTTATTTTTAGTTCATTTATTCTGTATTCAATTATATTTCTTCTGTTTGTTGTTTTTCAGTCACTAAGTTGTGTCCAAGTCTTTGGCGCCCCATGGACTCTAGTCGGCCAGGCTCCACTCTCCTTTGGGTTCTCCAGGCAAGAATACTGGAGTGGGTTCCCATTTCCTTTTCCAGGGAATCTTTCTGGACCAGGGGCCGAACCTGCATCTCTGGCATTGGCAGGCATATTCTTTACCACTGAGCCACCAGTGAAGCCCCTTTAATCTGTTACTAAGTACTTAATTTTTGTTATTGCAGTTTTCATTTATAGATACTATTTTTATTTCTTTTTCAAATGTATTAGATGACTTTTTATAGTTTCCTGTTCCTTATTTTTTTCTCTCCAATCAGAAGTGAGTTTTCTCCAGGATTTTTTTTTTTTTAATACTTATATTCCGGCTAGTAAAACAACAGCAACAACAATATAGTATGCATAATTGTTTTATAACCTAGGTCTCATAATTCATATATAAGAAATCTGTGAAGTCTTTTTATGTTGTATGTTGGTTCTGTGGTTTTAAAAGATTCTGGCTCATGATTCCTTATTTTTTTTGTTTGATCATTTTGAGGGGCAGGGAGCTTGCTGTGTGGCTTGTGGGATCTTAGTTTACCTATCAGGAATTGAACCTGGGCCCTCGGCAGTGAAAGCATGGAGTTCTAACCACTGGACCATCAGGGAATTCCCTGCTTGATTATTTTTGACCGTTGCTGCTCATATATTCCAAAAATTATAAGTAGGATCCTTTGTGATCTGGAATGCAGGTGTTTTCCTTTAGGGGAGAATATACACTTGATTCTGCCAGGTGCTCTAGGCACTGACAATTTGGGACTATTTCAAATATTTTTCAGATTCTTTCCCTGTATAGGTCATTGCAAAATATTGAGTAGAGTTCCCTATGCTATACAGTTGGTCCTTGTTGTTTATTTTATATATAATAGTATATATGTGATACTCTCAAATTCCTAATTTATCCCTCCCCCTCTTCCTTAATTCATTTTAAAATGGTCCCAAATGGTTGTCAGTAACTTTGAGCACCCAGCAGAATCAAATGTATATTCTCCCTAGAGGAAAACACCTCCATATCTATCTATCTACATATACACACACACATATATATATATACACACATACATATGTGTGTGTGTGTGTGTGTGTACGCGCACGTATGCTATGTGTGTACTTAGCTGCTCAGTCATGTCTGTCTCCTCGTGACCCCATGTACTGTAGCCTGCCAGGCTCCTCTGGCCATGGGGATTCTCCAGGCAAGAATATTGGAGTGGGTTACCATGCCATCCTCCAGAGGATCTTCCCAACCAGGATGGAACCCAGGTCTCATGTATTTCAAGAGGATTCTTTACCATCTGAGCCACCAGGGAAGCCCATGAATATTAGGATGGGTAGCCTATCCCTTCTCTAGGGGATCTTCCTGACCCAGAAATTGAAGCACGGTCTCCTGCATTGCAGGAGGATTCTTTACCAGCTGAGCTACCAAGGAAGCCACACACACACACACACACACACACACACACACACACACAATCAATGTGCTGTACATCTGAAACTAACACAACATTGTAAATCAACTGTGTTTCAGTAAAAATAATTAGGGCTTCCATGGTGGCTCAGTGGTAAAAATGCGCCTGCCGATGTAAGAGACACAGATTAGATTCCTGATTCAGGAAGATCCCACTTGCCTCAGAGCCTCTGAGCACCACTGCTATTGAGCCTGTGCCCTACAGCCCAGGCTCCACAACAACAGAAGCCACCACAGTGAGGTGCCCCCAGACACAGCTAGAGAAAGCCTTCATGGCCACGAAGAGCTAGAGCAATCAAAAATTAAAAAAAAATTTTAATTAATGAAAAATGAAATGAATTTCAAAATTTGCAACTTTTTGGACTCATCAAATTCAATGATGTGAATGTGGGCTGCAAATCTGAGTGTAGCTTGTCATGATTTTTCAGTCTTTCCCGCTCTGATCTGGACCACAGCAGCAACATAATTTTCTTGCAGCTCCTGACGTAGGGGAGAGGTGTAACCCATTTTCTTTGAGATGAAGAGGTTTCTCAGTAGAGTTTATCTTGGACAGGAGCTGGGGTTTGATTTCCCTCCACTTACCATCAGCACTTTGGGGGAAAAAAGCAGCCTCAGTGCTTTCTCTTACTTTCCAGGAAAAAGATGAATAGTAAAAACTCCTCTGAGGTCCAGTTCCTTTATGTGTAAGATGGGGTTAAAATTGCTTCACACACAGAGTTGTAAGTGATAAACAGAATTTTAAAATGCCTTTTATAAACTGTATCGGGAAGAGAAAATTTTTCCTGTACCCATCTAAGTTCTAGCTAATCCAAGAATTAAATTGACATGAGACAGATTAACAGAAGAAAATCAATCAAAAGTTTATCAAATTTCCAAGAGTTGCTTAAGTCCAAGAAACTTGCTGCACAAATATTTTCTCCTACTATTCTACTTTTAGAAAAGAGAAAAAGGATTCTTGCCATTCTCGCTTCCAACAGATCCCTCAGGCAGAGATCTAGGAGACTAATACAGCTAAGATTTCTCATCTTCTGCAGGCTTTTGCCAGTTTTCTCGGGATTTCTTAGCAGTAGCAGTCTTAAGGTGAATAGGATCCAGTGAAATTGAATCCTGCTGGGTACACAAACTATGGGAAAGGGTATATTCCCTCTTTTCCCTCTAAATTCTTTTGATTGATTGGCAATTAAAATGACATAAGGCAGATTGTTGTTGTTCAGCCACTAAGTTGAGTCCAACTCTTTGTGACCCTGGACTGCAGCACTCCAGGCTTCCCTGTCCTTCACCACCTACCAGAGTTTGCTCAAACTCATGTCCATTGAGTCAGTGATATAAGGCAAATTAACAAGAGAAAATCAAACGTATTATATATATATGGAGAATTCACATAACATGAATTCCAAAGACTGTAAGGCAATATTAGGTATGTATGTCATTCTGGAGAAGCAAGGTAATTCACAGGAAGATGAAAATAACATTTGATGAACAAATGTTTGCTTGGCTATCTAGAGGCAACAGGACACAGAAATTTTTGATCAAAAAGGCCTTGCTAGGTCCCTCCCTGTCTACCTAGGTCCCAACTATTTCATACTTTATTATATTTACCTGTGGTGATATTCCTTCCAGGAATAGGTCTTGTGTCTTAAATTCTTTTAAGCATTTAGGGAGAAGTTCAAAGGTTCTTCCTGAGTCTTTTGGGCCTTGCTTGATTTTAGCTCTGCATGTCAATGGCATATCTTGGGGCAGCCTGCCCTGTATACCATCAACTGTAAGTCACAATATAAACTTACTCTGGAACCCTAGGCTCTCAAGGTTTGGGGAACCTTCTCAAGTTCCCTTCATTACTTTGTAGATAAATGCATTTTGCTATACGAGCCCCCATATTTCATAAGATTTTCAAAGGATTCATTGACTTCCAAAATATATTTTAAAAAGCAATTGGAAGTGGAAATTATTATGAGAAATTTAACAAGTACAGAAAGAGGACAGCAGATCTGGCTAGTGTTGCTAGATGTTGCTGAACTATCAAAGCCCTGCCAATGATCAAAATAATGATTATTTGTTCAATAAAACCATATTTTCCTGTTCTCTTCTAAATGATAGTTCCACTGTGTGTGAAGTTCAAGGGTATGAGGGAAACAAATGGGTATATTCAAAATTGGTCCTAGTTCAAGTTTAGCATCTGGTAGGAAGAGCATTTTGTTCCTTTCATAATTTATCCCTTGCAGTTTTCCATTCATGGCTGCCTGGGGTCTTAGAACATTAGAGCTGGCTGGATTTGTCCAGATCAGATCACTTACCTCTTTAATTCATATTTAAGGACACCAAGGAAATGACAAAGATAAATTTACTAAGATTATAAATTCTAGAGGATTTGTGCTCCAATATTCCATAGAATTTATGCCAACTAAAACGTGTCTTTCCTCAAAAAAGAAACCAAAAAACAAACAAACAAACAAACAAAACCCTCAGAGTCTGAGATTTTCTCCTCTTCCTCTAGAGCACTGCCAGTGCTCTCCTCCAAGGCCCTGGTCAAATGTCCTCTCTTTGGTGATGTTTTGCTACTTCAGGTGAGATGAGCTGTCTGAGTCCTGCAGGAAAGAAAGTGGAGTGGGAGAGGATGGTCATGTTTGAGGTCTCAGGCAAGCCCCTGTGAAGCCCCAGAGTGGGTTCTTGGCATTGCACAGGAAAGAATTCAAAAGTGAGCCACAGGAAAGTGAAACAGCTTTATCCAGGGAGAAGCATATGCCATAGACAGAATGTGAGCCATCTAGGAAGACAATAGTAGAAATCCTTATTCCTTTACCAAAGTAGTTGGAATAATCCTCCCACTCATTCAGTTCAGTCACTCAGTCCTGTCTGACTCTTTGTGACCCCGTGAACTGCAGCATGCCAAGCTTCCCTGTCCATCACCAACTTCCGGAGTTTGCGTCGGTGATGTATCCAACCATCTCATCCTCTGTCATCCCCTTCTCCTCACGCCTTCAATCTTTCCAGGCATCAGGGTCTTTTCCAAGGAGTCAGTTCTTCGCATCAGGTGGCCAAAATATTGGAGTTTCAACTTTAGTATCAGTCCTTCCAATGAATATTCAGGACTGTTTTCCTTTAGGATTGACTGGTTGGATTTCCTTGCAGACCAAGGGACTCTCAAAGAGTCTTCTCCAACACCACAGTTCAAAAGCATCAATTCTTTGGCACTCAGCTTTCTTTATAGTGCAACTCTCACATCCATACATGACTATTGGAAAAACCATAGGTCTGACTACATGGACCTTTGTCGGTAGTATCTCTGCTTTTTAATATGCTGTCTAGGTTGGTCACAGCTTTTCTTCCAAGGAGCAAGTGTCTTTTAATTTCACAGCTGCAGTCACCATCTGCAGTGATTTTGGGGTCCCAAACTATAAAGTCTCTCACTGTTTCCATTGTTTCTCCATCTATTTGTTATGAAGTGATGGGACCAGATGCCATGATCTTAGTTTTCTGAATGCTGAGCTTTAAGCCAACTTTTTCACTCTCTTCTTTCACTTTCAACAAGAGGCTCTTTAGTTCTTCACTTTCAGCCATAAGGGAGGTGTCATCTGCATATCTGGAATTATTGATATTTCTCTCGGCAATCTTGATTCCCAGCATTTCACACGATGTACTCTGCATATAAGTTAAATAAGCAGGGTGACAATATACAGCCTTTACATACTCCTTTCCTGATTTGGAACCAGTCTGTTGTTCCATGTCCAGTTCTTGGTTCTTGACCTGCATACAGTTTTCTTAGGAGGCAGGTCAGGTGGTCTGGTATTCCCATCTCTTTCAGAATTTTCCACAGTTTGTCATGATCCACACAGTCAAAGGCTTTGGTGTGGTCAATAAAGGAGATGTTTTTCTGGAACTCTTTTGCTTTTTCTATGATCCAGCAGGTGTTGGCAATTTGTTCTCTGGTTCCTCTGCCTTCTCCAAATCCAGCTTGAACATCTGGAAGTTCATGGTTCAAGTACTGTTGAGGTCTGGCTTGGAGAATTTTGAGCATTACTTTACTAGTGTGTGAGATGACTGCAATCGTGTGGTAATATGATCATCCTTTGGCATTGCCTTTCTTAGGGATTGGAATGAAAACTGACCTTTTCCAGTCCTACGGCCACTACTGAGTTTTCCAAATTTGCTGGCATATCAAGTGCAGCACTTTCACAGCACCATCTTTTAGAACTTGAAATAGCTCAACTGGAATTCCATCACCTCCACTAGCTTTGTTCTTAGTGATGCTTCCTAAGGCACACTTGACTTCCCTTTTCAGGGTGTCTGGTTCTAGGTGAGTGATCACACCATCGTGCTTATCTGGGTCATGAAGATCTTTTTTGTATAGTCTTCCTGTGTATTCTTGCCACCTCTTCTTAATATCTTCTGCTTCTGTTAGGTCCATACCATTTCTGTCCTTGATTGTGCTCATCTTGTCAAAGGCTAATGGAATTTTGCCAAGAGAACGCACTGGTCATAGCAAACACCCTCTTCCAACAACACAAGAGAAGACTCTACACATGGACATCACCAAATGGTCAATACTGAAATCAGATTGATTATATTCTTTGCAGCCAAAGATGGAGAAGCTGTATACAGTCAGCAAAAACAAGACCAGGAACTGCCCGTGGATCAGATCATGAACTCCTTACTGCCAAATTCAGACTGAAATTGAAGAAAGTAGGGAAAACCACTAGATCATTCATGTATGAACTAAATCAAATCCCTTATGATTATAAGTGGAAATGACAATAGATTCAAGGGATTAGATCTTATAGACAGAGTGCCTGAAGAACTATGGACGGAGGTTCGTGACATTGTACAGGAGGTAGGGATCAAGACCATCCCCAAGAAAAAGAAATGCATAAAGCCAAAATGGTTGTCTGATGAGGCCTTACAAATAGCTGAGAAAAGAAGAGAAGCAAAAGGCAAAGGAGAAAAGGAAAGACATACCCATTTGAATGCAGAGTTCCAAAGAATAGCAAGGAGAGATAAGAAAGCCTTCCTCAGTGATCCCACTCATTAGCCTATGAAATTATCCACCCCTATAAAAACTGACAGGGCCCCCTGGTAAAGAATCCTCCTGCAATGCAGGAGACCCTGGTTCGATTCCTGGATCAGGAAGTTCCCCTGGAGAAGGGTTAGGCTACCCATTCCAGTATTCTTTGGCTTCCCTGGTGGCTCAGACAGTAAAGAAGATCTGGGTTTGATCCCTGGTTTGGGAAGATCCCCTGGAAGATGGCATGGCAACCCACTCCAGTATCCTTGCCTGGAGAATCCCTGTGGACAGAGGCACCTGGTGGTCTACAATCCATGGGGTTGCAAAGAGTTGGGCACAACCGAGCGACTAAGCACTTGGCATAAAAACTAAGCACAGAGCATAAAAACTGACAACCCCATACCGTGAAACCTCCTGCCACCACCCACTTTTTGGCCTTTTATGGACTGACCTCAGTACTGTCATGGCACCTGGCATCGTTTAGCTTGATGATGTATTGTAGGGAGCATATACTGCAGCTCAAGATCTAGTGAAAGTCAATCATCTGCCATCTTGGACCTAGTCTATGTTGGGTCCTCAGTGGCTGTGATTCTTTTAAAGGTTGTACCCTGCCCCTTCCTATCTCATGAATATAAGCCAAGGCTTCCTGATTGACCAGAATTGCTACTATTACTTTTTAACCCTTTTTACAAAACAAGTCTTGCCATATTCCGGAACTGGAGTAGAAGAGAAGTCAGGGGTGGCACACTGGATATGTGGTAGTGTGCTAAGTGCTGGGGTTACAATGATGAACAAAAGAGATATGATCTGTGTCCATTTCACCGTTTCCACAGCACCAGGTTCTTTTGGGCAACTCCATTTATCTCCTCACTGATATGCCTGCTTACACTTTGATCTTCCTTTGATTCATTCTCCATTTGACTGAAGAAGAATCTTTCGGTTACTAAATTGGCTGTCTGGATCCATGCTGGGGTTCTTTTTCTGCTCAGATTTGTGCAGCCAATAACAAAACTGAGACTGGAATAGCACAAGCTTTATAATGTCCACAGAATGGAGAAGCAGGAACTTAAATTTCCAAATTAGCTTCTTAACTTGATTCCAGTGGAGAACATATATAGGAGGGAGGAGGTATAGCGGAGGGAATTGGAAAGAGTGGGAGGAATATTCATGACTTATCCAAGAACAGAACTGTGCTTCAGGCTTGGAACTGAGGCAACACTCATTTTCAGTCCTTGTGTGGGTTTTTCAGGTTGTTGTCATGGCAACTGTCAACTGTTGTGGAGCTGCTGGGTGTGTCATTTAGCTAATGTATTACAGTAAGCATATAATGAGGCTCAAGGTCCAGTAGAAATAGAATTTTCTGCCATCTTGGGTGTAGTTGGTTCTAACCAGTTCTTGTTTTTCTCTTTCCAGCTTCCCCCTGACACTCGGATAAGAGCAGTTGGTTTCCGTTCAAGGGAGGGGAAGGGGTGTGATTCTGGGGCAAAAGCCTTGGTAACATTTTGATTATCCTTGAAATCCCTCTTTAGAGCCCATGGTGGAGGTGGGGGGGAACCCACTGGAGTTCCTCTCATGGAAGAGTGATGTATGGACTCATTCCTCAGAAACAACTGTAACTAGTGACTTTTTATTATATTTGTATGTATATATGCAAAAAGATTAAACCAGTCAATCCTAAAGGGAAATCAACCCTGATACTCATTGGAGGGACTGATACTGAAGCAGGAGCTCCAATACTTTGGCCACCTGATACAAAGAGCCAACTTATTGGAAAAGATCCTGATGCTGGGAAAGATTGAGGGCAGGAGGAGAAGGGGTCAACAAAGGATACGATGGTTAGATGGCATCGTTAACTCATTGAACATGGATTTGAGCAAACTCTGCAAGATAGTGAAGGACAGGGAAGTCTGGTGTGCTGCTGTCTATGGAGTTGCAAACAGTCATACACAACTGAGTGACTGAACAACAATAGATGCATAAAGCAACCATTAAAATCTCTGGAAACTGTTCCAAGGTTGTGTAGCAAATTGTTGCAGGACAGGGAGATATCACGTCCTTAGACCTGCAGTTTTTAGGATAGACCACCAAACGAGGGTTCTTGGCTTTGAGTTGGAAAACATTCAAGAGAGAGCCACAGCAAAGGGACAGCGAGTTTATCAACTCATTCTGTAGGCGGGGGCGGTTTGTTTCAGAAGGTCAGAGTGAGACAGCGGCTCCAGGGCAAGGGATCATGTCAGAAAGTTAGCGCTGCCCTGCGGTATGGGGACCTAGTGTTTTTTCTTTCTTTCTTTCTTTTTTTTTAAATGTTTATTTATTTATTTGATGCACTGGGTTTTAGCTGCAGCATTTGGGATCTAGTTCCCTGACCAAGGGTCAGACTCAGGCCCCCTGCATTGGGAGCTCCGAGTCTTAGTCACTGGACCACCAGAGAAGTCTGGAGCCTAGGTTTTTATGGGTTAAGTCATTTCATAGGCTACTAAGTAGGCGAAATAGTCTTGCTATTTTGGGGAAGGATGGAGATTTCCCAGGAACTGGGCTATTGCCCACTTTCTGGCCTGTTATGGTCCACCTTGGGTCTATCATAGAGGAAGAGGCAGTGATTTTTACTGTTAAAATGAAGGTGTGGGGACTTCCCTAGTGGTCTAGTGGTTAAGACTCCATGCTTCCAGTGCAAGGGGCCTGGGTTTGATCCCTGGTCAGGGAACTAGATCCCACGTGCCACAAATAAGAGTTCACATGCCACAGCTAAGACCTGGAGCAGCCAAATAAATAAAATAAAATAAATATTTTAAATTGAAGGTGGCAATGAGTGAGCGTTAGTTGCTCAGTCATGGCCAACCTTTTGTGACCCCATGGACTGTAGCCCACCAGGCTCCTCTTTCCCTGGAATTCTCTAGGCAAGAATACTGGAGTGGGTTGCCATTTTCTTCTCCAAAAGATCTTCCCAGCAGGAAAACAAAGGTAGAATGAGCTAAAAGTCAATGACTGGACTATTCTGAAAGCCACCTTGGTTTCAGTCAGTTCCAGCAGGTATTTATGGCATCCCAACAGCTGAGCCTCTTCTCCATTTTCTAGCTTTTGAGTCCTGCCCCTTTCTGTCCTGTGTTAAAATGAAGAAACCTTTATTGAAGAAATTCTATTAGTAGATCTTGATTAGAAGAGCAAGAGTCTGTAGCACAAGATGCTCCCTCCCCGCTTCTCATCTCATCTTGAAGACAGAAGCTCAGTTCTGGGAAGGTATCACCAAGGAAAATGAAACTCTTCCCCATCTCAGCTTCCAGTCAAGGGAGGTGGAGGAGCAGGCCACCAGCATCTCTCATGCCACGGCTCTGGTGAGTGTGGCTGAGGGTGAGGGGCTCTGTTCTTTCATCCAGTGATGCTGAAAGCTTGGCCTCTATGCATTGGTACTGAATTAAATCTTGGAGATAAGAGTTTTGGGTGAAGCAGGAAAGGGTAGCTTTATTGCTCTGCCAGGCGAAGGAGGACACAGCAGGCTCCCATCTGCAAGAAAACTATGAATCCCAACCTGGGAGGATCTGATGAAGAGTTTTAAGGGTTTCCCTGGTGGCTCAAATGATAAAAAAAAATTTGTCTCCAATCCAGAAGACCTGGGTTCAGTCCCTGGGTTGGGAAGATCCTCTGGAGGAGGGTAGGGCAATTCTCCAGTATTGTTGCCCGGAGAATCCCCGTGGACCGAGGAGCCAGGTGGTCTACAGTCTACGCGGGTCACAAAGAGTCGAACACAAGTGAGTGGCTAACGCTTTCACTTTTTTCACTTTGTAGCAATAGTTCAAGGGTGGGGTTGCTGACAATTCCAAGGCTGCCTCTGCTGCTGCTGCTAAGTCGCTTCAGTCGTGGCCGACTCTGTGCAACCCCGTAGATGGCAGCCCACCAGGTTCTGCCATCCCTGGGATTCTCCAGGCAACAATAGTGGAGTGGGTTGCCATCTCCTTCTTCAATGCATGAAAGTGAAAGTGAAGTCGCTTGCACTTCCTTATTCTCCGGTGGTTGGTGTCCTACTCTGGAGGAGCTTCTGCGGCCCCTTTAGTCTTGCCTCGGGTGGTTTCTTGGCTGCCCCTCCCTTAATTAGCAATTGTTCCAGTCTGCCCTTTGGAACTCAGGGAAGGTCGTAGAGGCTGGAGTCTTGCTTACAAGAAGGCAAAGTGAAGTCAAGTTGCTCAGTCATGTCAGACTCTTTGCGACCCTGTGGACTGTAGCCTACTAGACTCCTCAATCCATGGACTTTTCCAGGCAAGAATACGGAAGTGGGTTGCCATTTCCTTCTCCAGGGGATCAGCCTGACCCAGGGATCAAACCTGGGTCTCCCGCATGACAGTCAGACGCTTTACCGTCTGAGCTACCCGGGAAGCAGGAGACAAAAAGGCCTTCATGCCCAGGAGCCCCACCGGGCCCCACTCAGTTTCACCAGGACCCATGTATATATAGGTGGAATCTCAAACCAAGGCATGGCAGGCCAAGGACACTGGAGACTTGATAACTCGCTTCTGCTTGCTTGCTGGGTGGAGATTTTATAGAGATCTTAGGCAAGTAGTTGAATATAGAATTCTGGAAATTAGCGAACAAGAGACTGTAGATACACAAATCACCCTGGGCAAGTGTGGTCACCTCTGGGGAACCAGTCCTCCACTCCTAGGCCTGAGGCTCTGGAGGGGCCAGTGATCACCACTGCTGTGGGCAGTCTCTGGCTCCAGATCAGCCTTGCCCCACTGGCCCATCAAAGGCCTGGAGTGTCCTTCACCATGCCTCTCCAGCTGTCAAATTCCTGCTCATTTCAGCAAGACCCTTCTTTCACTGAACCCTACTCTGCAGGAGGGGTGTACCCTGGCTCTTGGGGATTCTTTTGTAATGAGCTGGTCCCTAGGAGAGAAACAATTTCTAAGAGTTAATGAAAAGCTCCTTTTGTGTCTCCTACTTTAATTTGATCCTCTCAGCTTGAATCCCAGCGGAGGTGTGTGTGCTGAATTCTGAGGGTGAAGGGAGTGTTTTTCTGTTAGCTCTCAAAGGTCAGGAAGCAAGCCTTAGTCATGCTAATAGAAAGCTAACCTTTCACAGTCTCAGAAAGAGGTTTCCAGCTTGAGGGGTTTTCCAAAATCTTTCAAATGAGGCCTTTGTCTCCAAATCACAGTGATAATTACTGGCAAAGTCAGAACTTGAACTGAGGTCTTCTGACTTGAAAGCCAGTGCTTTCTTCACCCACAACACTCTCTTGTATTATTTGAGGTTTTAATGGCTCTTTCAGCACCGACCACCATTCCTGGCACATAGTAGTATTATAATAAATAATGATGAATAAGGAAATAACAGCTACTCTACTCCTTGATTCTTCCTTTTCTCCCTAGGATAGCAGGGAATAAAGAAAGCAAAGAGGCAGAATGTGTTCGAGGTTTCCAAGAAGTACTATCTACAAGAGTGAATGACCTTTGGGATCACTGCCACTCAAATAATTCAATCAAGTGAAAATTGAATCTCTGAAGAACTGCTGTCCATTCTCAGCACAGTCCCTAAAGGATACAAAATCCCAGAACACAGCCAGTAGAAAATGCTAACTCTATCTGTTGTCTAAGTGATATCATGTATAGAAATGGAAGGCCAGACACATTTTCAAAATGGCTGAAATGCATATTCATGGCGACCACATGCATGGGTTTAGAATCAGAGGGCTCCCACATAGCCTTAGGTTGTGTTTGTTGAAATAAGTTGAATTTAATTGAATTGGATTGATTTCTGCTGTGATTACTCAAGGGGTCAGAGTTTTTGTCTTTCAAAGTCCTGGGAACAAGACTCTAGAGTACATCTATTATTTTCTGCCACAGTGCATCAATTCACCCTCCCCACTCGAAGTGCTCTGCCTTATCCCTGGGAAACTTTCCCTCCGCTGTTCTCAACCCCCATAGCTTGGGCAAGACTAAACCAACTTCAGGTTCCAGAAGGGACAATGGACTTCAGACATGGCTAATGAGTTGTTCCACAGACAGTGAATCATAATGAAGGATTTTTTATATGAACAGAAGACAGAGACCTTTACTCTTTATCCTGAAGGTGGACTTGAGAGTTTATAGGGGCTTGGCCTGCTGCTACCATATTGCTCCCATATGAAGCCCAAAGCTGTAACCATACAGCAGAAAGCAGGGCCAAGAGACTGGAGAGAAACAAAATCTAGGTGACTTAAGTTGAAGCCTGGATCCGCTTACCCTAGGTCTGGATTTTTCAGTAAAAATATGGATCCATAGTATTGGTTTTTTTTTTTTGCTTAAGGCAGGTTTAAGTTGGGTTTTTCTGCCACTTATAGTCGAGGCTTCTAATTTGTGAAAGAACATTTCTGTCTCACTTCTTCAGTGTTCTCTGCTAAACAATCTTCTCTAGTAGAAACCCTACACACCCCAGCAATAGGGTGACAAGTTGGCTCCCTGTAATCTTTCTTTTCAATCTCCACCCTCCCATCAGCATGCTGCCTTTAGAATGTAACTTATGCTAAAAAACAAGTGTTTTATCAAAGATCAAGTACCTAAGAGGTGGTGAAGCCAAAACCATAGCCTGGGATTTTGAATTCAAATACTTTGCTTTCTATTTATCACATTTAAAAAATCATATTTGGAGCCACTATTGATTCCTTTTTCTGGCTGTAGCGGTATACTTTAGAGCCGTGTGTACAATGTGGTAGTCACTAGCCCCACGGAGCTACTTAAATTCGAATTAATTAAAAATAAATAAATTTAAATTCAGTTCCTCAGTCATCCTGGTCGCATTCCAAGCACACACTAGTCCACATATGGGTAGTGACTGCCAGATTGGACAATGCAGGTAAAGAATTTTTATATCATTCCAAAAAGTTCCAAAGGACAGCACTGCTCTAGAGACAGGTTTCTTTCTTTATCCAAAGTTGCTAAGGTCAGAATGTCTGATAGAATCTTTCTACTCTTCAAATGGCAAATGAGGCTAACAGATGATAAGCTATGAGCTATTTAGTCATCCATTCCATACTTTCTAAACATTTAGATGGGATGTGTAGGTCCTAGCTCCTCATCTCTGGGATGGTAAATCTGAAGCATACTACGAGTGTTGTTGTTGTTGTTCAGTTGCTAAGTTGTGCTGAAATCCTTGCCACCCCATGGACTGCAGCACGCCAGGCTTTCCTGTCCTTCACCATCTCTTGGAATTTGCTCAAACTCATGTCCATAGAATCGGTGATGCCGTTCAACCATCTCATCCTCTGTCGTCCCCTTCTCCTCCCGCCTTCAATCCCTCCCAGCATCAGTGTCTTTTCCAGTGAGTCAGCTCTTCACATCAGGTGGCCAAAGACTTGGAGTTTCAGCTTCAGCATCAGTCCTTCCAGTGAACACCCAGGACTGATCTCCTTTAGGATGGACTGGTTGGATCTCCTTGCAGTACAAGGGACTCTCAAGAGTCTTCTCCAGGACCACAGTTCAAAAGGATCAATTCTTCGGTTATGGTCTAGTTCTCACATGCTACTTAGTAAGGGATGATTAATCTGTTATTGTATCAAACATCTTGAAATTACATAAATAAGTATATTAAAACACACATGTCTCTACTCTGACCTAGTATATACATTTCTTGGGAGTTTGAAGAACACAATGTTTCCTTTTCAGGCTGGGGATTCATTAGGAATACATTTCTCAATTACATCCCCACAGCCATCATTCTCCAAGCAGGAATTATCTTCCTAGCCCTGGGCCCATTTCCCTTTCAGATTAAAACCCTCTGGGAAAAAATATCTAATCATTTTCATTCAAACAAAAAGTAAAGCTCTCCAACTGAAAACTTGTAGCAGATACTCAGGTTGGGAAATAATAACTATGGCATAAAATAAACCTTCTATATTGGACAGAATATACAAATTGCAGATTATTTTGTCACCTAGATAGCACAAGGGAATTATTCTTCCAGAGAAAAGAGGCTAGCTTGGCTTTGTTTTCTGTCAAAAGGGGGAGGGGGGGAATGATGCGCACATAACACATAGGACTCAGGGTGACAATTTCCTTTTGGTTTGACATGAATAGTGTGTATTTGCAAACATTGTCCATTCGCTAGTGTGAAGTAATTAGAAAAAAAAAGCACACAATTTTCACAAAATGGGAGAAGGGAGTATCAGATTTCAGCCCAACTGTTCCCTGACTGGGGGGATAATTTGGTATCAGAAGGTAGCCATGGTGACCATAAAAGTTACTCATGTGAGTAAAGATGCAACTAATGATGCCCACAGTTACTTAATCGCAGGCATGCGTAAACTGCCTTTGCCATTTTTGGAGACTGCTTGTGGCTAATTGTGGCTGCAGGTGAGTAACTACAGGTGCAGTCAGATGTGTTTCTAATTTTTACATTTGTGCTGACAGCAGGAGAATAAACCACCCCTTCCGAAAAGGGGGATTGTAAAAGGAGAGCTGAAATCAGGGGAGGGTGAAACAGCCTCCAACATGAAAACAAACACAAGTTTAAGCAGAAGAAAATTCTGGATCATCAGCTGACCAGATTCCAGGCCCATGGGTGCATCTTCTCCTTTCCCTGAGGTCCTCTCACTTCCAGCTACTGCCCCCAACAGAAGGGGCCTTTTACTTTCTCCATATAATGCTGCCACTCCTGTCCCATCATGGACATTTTTTTTTAATGTTATTGTTGACAAATACTTAAAATTATTTACTTATTTATTTATGACTGTGCTGGGTCTTTGTTGCTGCACGCAGTCTTTCTCTAGTTGCAGCACTCAGGCTTCTCGTTGCGGTGGTTTCTCTTGTTGTGGGGCATGGGCTTTCGGCACATGGCCTTCAGTATTTGCAGCATGCAGGCTCTATAATTGTGGCTCCCGGGTTCTAGGGTGTAGGCTCAGTAGTTGTGGCACAAGGGCTTTGTTGCTCCATGGCTTCTGGGATCTTCCCAGACCAGAAATGGAACCCATGTCCCCTGCATTGGCGGGGAAATTCTTAACCACCAGGGAAGTCCGCAAATACTTTTTACACATGCTGTAATACGTATGTGCACAAATGAATTATAATATATATAGTGGGACAGGCAGTTAGCTTTTGAAGTTCTCATTGGAATGAACACCCCAAAGATGGCTACATGACACTTCAAATATCCTTATCACAAAACTCACTTGGTTTTTAATTCCTGTAAGGAATGTTAGAAACATTTCCGAACAGGTAAATTGAGTGATGGAACAAGACTTTTGGTTGACTGGGAAATAGAAGCCCCATTAGCCTTGCCTGACTGAGCATACAACTCTAGCAAGCTGTGGGGTCAGACTCCAATGTAGTGCCTGTTACTTGTGGGAGATGGATCCCCAAGGCCCCAAGAACCAATTGCAGGACTGTTCTTGTACCTGCTAGCTAGTAAACATTTGTAGCTTTGGCAGAATCAGGTTAGAGTCCTCCCCTGGTGTGGAAGTTGTAAAAGATGTATGCCACTACCCTCTCGTGTGCACGAGCACTACTGATATTCACCCCAAGAGCCTGGCAGTTGCTGAGTGGCCAGATTAGTGGGTCAGTTCAAAACATCTTGATTTCTCCTAAAATAGCTCTCATAGCCCCATATTTCCAAAACAAATGAAATAAAAGACAGGGATATATGTAGTTACATAGACAATGAAATAAATAGCAAGGACGTAAAAAGAAATATGTAGTTACAGAAGGTACCAAATGCAGAGAAATGGACACATTGCCTTAGGTTCCAGAAAAGTGCCTTCTGTTCAAGGGAGGACACCACTCCCTTTGTGTACACCTTGCCTGGCCTCTGTTCCTCCCAGGCTCTCCTTGGCTGCCTTTTCCTAAATCCTGTGAGTCATCTTTTTCCCTGCCTCATAAGAGATGCTGGTTAATCACTCAGACCGCTCTCCATTCCACAGAAAGTATCAGAGATCCATTCTGTGCCAGAAACGTGTTCTGGGCTCTGTGTTGACTCAGTGGAATGAACTGGACAGACTCCTTGCCCAGGGGATGTTTTGCTGTAACTAAGCTCTCTGCTCTACTCTCATTCACTCTTTTGGTTTGGGGCCTGAGGTACAACAAGCTTCACCCACAGTAAAGTGGCAGAACTGTGAGACTGGCAAGTAATGAGGTGGAGAAAATGTCGGTCACCAGAATTCTCCTGGGGAGAGCTCTCCATCTGATTAGAAGAAATCCTTTGTAATGACATTTGGGGTGGAAGGTGGAGTCCCATGGGCCTTATCCATCAAGGAAAGATGTCTGCTAAACTGCTTTGCATGAGGCAAGGAGAAGGATTGTTTTGCTCCTAAGAGAGGCAGAGAACGGGGAGGGCAGAGCAGGGGGAGGGCAGGGAGGTGGAGGTAGGGAGTGCCACCACAGCGCAACAGCAGAGAGATGTCTGCCGCAGGATGGAACCCCTTACGGTATGAGCAGATCTTTGGTAAATACACTAAATGAATGTGATGTTTAGCACGTGTGGTTATCTTGTGGAGTTTGGTGACAAGGTTGAGTTTGGTATCCGTACTGATGCTGAACACTGCCTCTGGGGTTTTTAGTTTCAGAAACCCAGACATTCCTTTTTTGCTTCAGGCAGTCTGGTTCTCTCTGCCTCTGTCTATTTCTTTCTCACAGACAGACAGAAAGACACACACACACTCACACGGTTCTACCTTTCCCCACAGTGATACCCTTCTCTACAGGTGAGTAAAAGGAGGATTACTCTATCACATTGTAACACAACAGTCTGAGTGTACCAGCGGGCTTGGAGAAATGGGCATGGTACCTAGGTCTTGGGCAGCCACAAGTCAGAGGATGATTAGACAGTAGAAATCAATGATTTATAAAGGCTCGGGGACAAGGCCACAGGGATTTTTCAAAATCCAAGCAAACAATCACCACTCAGGCATCTGTGGGATTTGAGTGTGTCTGAGGAGCAAATGGTTAAACATTTCCTCAGACTGAGATGTGCCAGGCCCAGTAGAGATTCCACAGAGGTTGAGACACTATCCCCCTTTCTCCTTCTCCTTTAGGTCCAGTAGCAAAACTACAGCATTAGGAAGCTCAGAAGAATCTGGCAGGGTAGGGAAGGCTTCCACAGGAGGTGGTTCTTGCTGTCAGCTTTGGGGGACAGACAAGATTTATGCAGATGTGGGAGGAAAGGCCTTCCAGGTGGAGGGACTGGCTAATGCAAAGGGCAGGGACCTGAGTGTCAGAGGTACTGAGGCAGGAGATAAGGTTCTCTGAGATTAAAAAGATTTTGCCTGGAAAGTACAGAAGCCTGAAACAGAACCTCACTTCACGGCCCTTGGAAAGAATCAACACTGCTGACATCTTACTTTCAGACTTCTAGCTTCCACAACTGTGAGAAAATTAATTTCTGTTTTTTAAGTCACTCTGGCTGTGACACTTCGCTATGGCAGCCTTAGCAAACTAATATAGCGGGTTTGAATTCCGGCTCAGCTATGCAACCTTGAGTGAGTTATATAATCTCTCTCAATCTCACTTTCTTATCTGTGAAACAAAGATAGTAATCAAAGCTATGCTGTGACAAATGATCCATACAACTTGTTCAGTTTAATACCTAGCCTGAAGTCAGTTCTCAATAAATGCTAGCTGCCATTATTATTTTGATTATTATTATATGTTTCTTGGTAATATTTTAGCTTCATGATATAGTGTTGGTGTAATGAAACTTTTTACTGCTGTTTAGTTGCTAAATTGTATCCAATTCTTTTGTGATCCCATGGACTGTAGCCTGCCAGGTTTCTCTGTCCTTGGGATTTCCCAGGCAAGAATACTGGAGGGGATTGCCATTCCCTTCTCCAGGGGAACTTCCTGACCCAGAGATCAGATCTAAGTCTCCTTCACTGGCAGGCAGATTTTTTACCACTGAGCCACCAGGGAAGACTGTGATGAAACTTCAGTTCAGTTCAGTTCAGTCGTTCAGTCGTGTTCGACTCTTTGTGACCCCATGAATCGCAGCACACCAGGCCTCCTTGTCCATCACCAACTCCCGGAGTTCACCGGTGAGGCCATCCAGCCATCTCATCCTCGGTCGTCCCCTTCTCCTCCTGCCCTCAATCCCTCCCAGCATCAGAGTCTTTTCCAGTGAGTCAACTCTTCGCATGAGGTGGCCAAAGTACTGGAGTTTCGGCTTTAGCATCAGTCCTTCCAAAGAACAACTTAAATGGCTCTAATTTTTTTTAAAAAAATGGTTGCCTCTTCACCTCAGTCATAATTAAGAATGTAGTCAGGTACAACATAGTCCAATTAAAAAATTTTAAAAAAGAGCGTAGGGGGCTTCCCTGGTGGCCTAGTAGTGGTTAGGATCCTGGGCTTTCACTACTGTGGCCCAGGTTCAGTCCTTGGCCAGGGAACTGGGATTCCTGCAAGCCGCAGCTGGATTCTCTAAGATCACATGTCAGGTTGCATCCTCCCTTCACTTTGGACCTCACCCTGATCCTTTTTCAAGCTGAAAAACTAAAACTTCCTCACAAGCAGAGCACATGCCCAGATTCAAAATGTATTTCCTGCTCAAACAGATTTCATGTGCCTCCTGGCCACGCCCTGAAAGAACCTACTTCTCTGTTGGGTTTGTTGCTGTTTTGTTTATTGTGGAGAATCTCAAATATACTCCAAAAGGAGACAAAATAGCTTGAAACCCTCAGGTGTCCATCATGAACTCATGGCCAAGCCCGCCCATCCTCTCTTAACCTCTGTGTTCTTTTCAGAGAATATTCCAAACATTATATATTTTCACCATTAATGTTTTGATTATGTATCTTTAAAGGATATGAACTTAAATTTTTTAAAAAAAATTTATTTATTTGGTTCTTCCAGGTCTTCCTTGGGGCATGTAGGATCTAGTTCCCTGACCAGGGATCAAACCCAGTTCCCCTGCATTGGAAGTGTGATGTCTTACCCACTGACCACCAGGGAAGTCCCCCCAAATATGAACTTTTGGAGGAACTTTCCTGGAGGTCCAGTGGTTAAGACTTTGTGCTTCCATTGCAGGGGACTCGGGTTCATTCCCTGATCAGGGAATTAAGATTCCACATGCTTTGTGGCATGGTCAAAAAAAAAAAAAAAGATATGAACTTAAAAAAATTTCAAGTAATACCATTATTACATAATTTAAGTAATTAAAAATGTAATATCATTCAAACATCATAATTTTCAGTTAACATTCAAATTTCCTTTCTTATAAGCTCATCATTTAAAAAATTATTTGAATGAAGATGAAAATCATCCTTATTGTTTAAATAAAATCCACACATTGCAATTAATTAATACAGCTGACCAATGAAAAGATGTGTTTGAACTAAGCACACCCATGGTTAAGCAGATATTTCAATAGTAAGTACTGCAATACAGCATAATCTGAGGCTGGTTGAATTTGCGGATGCAGAGCAGCAGATACAGAGGAACCACATACAGATACAGCAGATACAGAGGATCCACATTGTTCTTTAGATAAGGAGGGCTGACTGTGGATTTTTGATTCTGCAAATGTTGGCGTCCCTAACCCCTAATGCTCACTTTGGCCAAGGTTCAACAGTATACCTTTTCAATTTCTCTTAGTCTATGGGGTTCTCTATTTGTTGAAACCTGGTTGTTCTGCAGACTTTCCTGCAGTCTGGATTTTGCAATCCCTACTGTGGTGGCATTTACCATATTGCTCCATCCTCTGCATTTCTCATAAACTGGTAGTTAAAACTAGAGTCTTAATCAAACCCAGGTTCAATTATTTTAGCCAGACTATTTCATAAATTTGCTTCCTTGATAGCTCAGTTGGTAAAGAATCCACCTGCAATGTGAGAGACCCTGGTTTGATATCTGGGTCAGGAAGATTCCCTGGAGAAAGGATAGGCAACTCACTCCAGTATTCCTGGGCTTCCCTGGTGGCTCAGCTGGTAAAGAATCTGCCTGCAATGTGGCAGACCTGGGTTTGATCCCTGGGTTGGAAAGATTCCCTGAAGAAGGGAAAGGCTACCCACTTCTGGCCTGGAAAATTCCATGGACTGTATAGTCCATGGGGTCACAAAGAGTAGGACATAACTGAGCAACTTTCACTTTCTTTCATAAATTGGGTTGTGTTCTTACACCAGGACGCATATAATGTCTGATTGTCTCTCTGCTGCTGTTTTCCATTCCTTCTTGACTTCTTTTCTTCTTTCTTTTCCATATCTCATCTGTCTGCTTTCTGACAGAGAACATGGAGATTGGGAATCTGGGGGAGGGGTTTGCCAGCTTTTTTGCCCCCATCTGGAGGTATTGCCCTGCCTTATACCCTTGCTTTCTGTCAATGCTCTCAGTATGGATTTCCATTGTTGTAGGACGTCATGGTACTGCTAAAGATATTCTCAGGGCTGTGTGGGGGAAAAACCATGCTAAGGAAACTTCAGAGGATGAAACTGAGTTTCTTTTGTTCTTCCACATGAGGAAATGCCAAGTTTGAGCCCTGCTTAACTTGCTAGTGATCCAGATGGCAAACCGCTGTCAGGCAGGGGATGGACTGTTAGAGGAAAGGAAGCAGTCGAAGTACTTTCTCCCTGACCCATGCAGAGTAGGAATCTAACTTCCAAATACACTCAATGCCCACAGTTCAGATTTAATGTTTGAAGCCTGAAGTCCAACCATAGCTGAACCTTATAGGAATGTTCCAGATTCCCAGATCTTAGTCAACAAAGGACTACCATATGAAAAGATTTGCTCAACCATTTATTGCCTGCATGAATATGGAATGCTTGCCCAAGTTCCAGGCTATCTGTGTCTAGAAAAAAGTGTTATCAGTTATCAGAGCCAACCTTTCTACAAAATAATCTTTCACTAGATTCAATGACATTTACAGAGTACCTGTTTTTATTTGACCTCAATTTCTTCATCAGTTAATCTTACCTTCTGTTGATAACCTATCCCATTGGTCTACCTCTGAGTTCATATGTGGTTGGAAGGGGATAGTTCAAGGAACTGGCTAGTTCCTATCTCATATGCCTGTAGCTCCCTGCTTCTCTTCTGAAAGTTTTCTCCTATTTCTTCAGAAATTACCAGACTGTGCAAAGCACTGTGGAAATGCTAGTTATTTAAGGCTTCCAGAAGCAGCCCTCAACACTGAAAGATGAGAGTCAATGGATAAATACCTCAGCGTCCCCCTCACCTTCAGAGGGAGAATTCTGGGTTGTATTCTGTGTAATTCTTCAGAGGATTCCCAGCAATATTGGTCCACAGTGGGCTCTCCTGCTCATCGGTGCACATTTTATTAACTTTTCTCCCTTTCCAGTCTAATTTCTTCACTGTTTCACGTGAACTTCCTGGGATTACTTCCCCAGTAAGCCATCCCTTCGCAGTTTTTAGTGTCAAGGGCTGCTTTGAGGGGAACAGAAACTAAGACAGGGAATAAATGTGTAAGATACCTTGAAATCCTTTGGAACACGCCAAGTACGAATAACTAAATACATAAAACATGGAGAATTATGTACTGAGTAGTTTTCAGTTATTGATAGCCCCATTTTTCAGATAATAAAACTGAGAATAAATCATTAAAAGAATTGCCCAAGAGAATTCTCTGGCAGTCCATTGGTTAGGAATCAGTACTTTCACTGTGGGGGCTCCATGTTTGATCCCTGGTCAGGGAACTAATATCCCACAAACTGTGGCATGGGGCAAAAAGAGAAAAGAAAAAAAGAAAGAAAAGAATTGCCCAAGATCATATAACTAGTATGAAAGAAAGAAAGAAAGTGAAGTCGCTCAGTCGTGTCCAACTCTTCGCGACCCCATGAACTGCAGCCTACCAGGGTCCTCTGTCCATGGGATTTTCCAGGCAAGAATACTGGAGTGGGTTGCCATTTCCTTCTCCAGGGGATCTTCCCAACCCAGGGATCGAACTCTGGGTCTCCCGCATTGTGGTGAGCTTTACCATCTGAGCCACCGGGGAAGCCCTGAGATGCAAATATATCACTGCCGTCAATAATGTCTTGCCTCTTGTTCTCCATTTTGTTTTGGGTGAAATCTTTTCTCTGACAGCTAGTAGACTTCTGTTTTTTTCTAATTGTTCTGTTTGCTTATCTATATTTTGAATGGGAGCATTTCCTGCCAGTTGAACTTTAAGTTGTAAGTGAAAAGGCCCATCTCGATGCAGTCTCCTAGCAACAATTTATGAAACACTTCAAAGCAATTATTCTTCTCAAACACGTTTCCAAACGTTGAAGCATGTTCATTCATTTTGATCATTAAACTCCCCAAGAACATTCATTGTGTAGCACACAGTTCTGGTAATTATAAGTTCGTCAACAGGTTGCTTAGTGATCTGAGAGCGAATGGACCATGCTTCCCCCAGGAGCCGAACACTTTGCTTCCAGCTGGGCAGGGCGGGGTAGATCCACTTTTCTCCAAAGAAATCTTATTTGACATATGGGGTGCGGTTAGGAGGAAGAATATTTAAACCCCAAATAGCCATCTGTAAAACGGTGGGCCCCTGACAATACACACAGGTTTAGGGAGGATTTGAATACCTAAGGCCCAAGTTTACTAAATTAGCAGCTTTCTGCTCCTCCTCCTCTGACCCTCCCTTTCGCCCAGCTTAGATCTGAACAATCAAAGTCAGGCAGAAGACCCGTTTCCTCCCCTGGTGCCTCAAAAATGCAGTCTTGCCCTAAATTAGCTGCTGGCCCTTCAGTTTGTGCTCCTTCCCTCTTTTTCAACAAATTCTTTTTTGTTGTTTTTATCTTTTAAGTGTTTTAGTATACAAGTCTGGAAGGGAATCTCAATTGTTAGTGATCACTCTGAGGAATAGCAAATAGGAGTGCCAACTTGGCAAGTTATAAAGTTGTGAGTCTGGCTGTGGTTGTGCAGGCATTAGGCCTGACTCCACTCCCCTGGTGAGGATGTCACAACCAGATCAGTGCCTTGGGCAAAATAAGTGCCCCTGGAAAGTTTTAGACCTGAGGAAGAGCGGAAGATTACATTTCCTGCTAATCTGTGAAATAGCTTCTAAACATTTTAGATTTACAGAAGCACTCCTGTATACCCTGCTTACCTTTTATCTAGCTTCACCTAATGCTAAAATCTTACACAACTGTGGTACACTTGTGAAAAGTAAGCATCTGTTGTATTTTAGGTGTCCTTGTGGAGGGAAATTGTGTGAACCCCAAGCTGGTGTGAACTCCATGCTGAATGTGAGCACAAGCACACACACATGCACATATATACACATATACACCTATCATACATACATGCACACAACAGAGATATACTCACAAAATACACATGTACACTTGTTATATGTACAAACACAACTTATGCATAGAAAACACACATACAGATACACATAACACGTGTATAGACACACAAAACACACATGTACACATACACAAAACATACACACAGAGATATACAGATACATGTACCATACATACAGATATACACACATGCCGTGTAGAATTTGGGGCTCATACTACAATGTGGGGCTTCTGAGATTGTTTCCTGCTGGAACTTAAGTTTGTTGGTAGAGCAGAAAGGTGCTGAGAGAGAATTAAGGAACACTGGTGATGAATCAGGGCAAGTGGGCAAGCCTGAGCCTCTTGACATGGACATAGTTATTTCCTTGTGGAGATGAGGCTGGCGTCTCTCCTAGCAGTATTTGGGGTTGAAAAATCTGACCCACCCAGCAGTTTGAGGGAGCCTCATTGAGATAAGCTTCCAACACAAACTGTTCAAGCCCCTTCTCCAGGCAGGACTGGTTACGTCTGGCCAGCCTTGATGTGCTGCGTTAGTTGCTCAGCTGTGTCTGACTCTTTGTGACCCCATGGACTGTGGCCCTCTAGGCTCCCCTGTCCATGGAATTCTCCAGGCAAGGATACTGCCTAGAGAGTCTAAATCCCAAGATGAGGATGGGAGTGAAAAATGAGAAATGTCTCCATCCCCAGACTTTAGGGTGAGGGTCTAGATGGAGAATAACTGAATTATGGGAGAAGGTAGAGGCTGAAATCTGCCCCAAACTTACTGGGGGAGATTAAGAGGATAACAGTCCTGAGGTGAGTATCATTCACTGAGATGTAGAGACAGGTGGGCTTTAGAGATGTAGAGAAGTAGGAAAAGCAAGGAAGAGTGGGCCACAAGTGTGTAACTGTACGAATTCCAGGGACAGCAGTCTAACGTTGCCTGGATTCGTGTTGGTTTATTTGGGTAGAAGGGTAACTTAAAGGAAGTAGAGCCATAAGGACTAAAAGATCCTAAGAGTTAGGTTAGTGAGTATATTAATTACCTACTACTGTGTAACAATCTACCCCTAATGTATAGTGGATTAAATAACAATAAGGATTTGTTTGTTTGTTTGTTTTATCCCTCAAATTATCCATGGGTCAGGAATTTAGGAGAGGCTTGCTTAGCTGGTAGTTCTGGCACAAGGTGATTAATGAAATCACAGTCAAGATGTCGGCCAGGGAAATTCCCTGGTGGTCCAGTGGTTTAGACTTCACGCTTTCACTGTAGTGGGTTTGGGTTCAGTCCCTTGCCAGGGAACTAAGATCCCACAAGTTTTGTGTGGTATGGCCAAAAATGAGAGAAAGAAAAAGATGCTGGCCAGGACTGCAGTCTTATGAGAGCTTGACTAGGGCTGNATATCCCACAAACTGTGGCATGGGGCAAAAAGAGAAAAGAAAAAAAGAAAGAAAAGAATTGCCCAAGATCATATAACTAGTATGAAAGAAAGAAAGAAAGTGAAGTCGCTCAGTCGTGTCCAACTCTTCGCGACCCCATGAACTGCAGCCTACCAGGGTCCTCTGTCCATGGGATTTTCCAGGCAAGAATACTGGAGTGGGTTGCCATTTCCTTCTCCAGGGGATCTTCCCAACCCAGGGATCGAACTCTGGGTCTCCCGCATTGTGGTGAGCTTTACCATCTGAGCCACCGGGGAAGCCCTGAGATGCAAATATATCACTGCCGTCAATAATGTCTTGCCTCTTGTTCTCCATTTTGTTTTGGGTGAAATCTTTTCTCTGACAGCTAGTAGACTTCTGTTTTTTTCTAATTGTTCTGTTTGCTTATCTATATTTTGAATGGGAGCATTTCCTGCCAGTTGAACTTTAAGTTGTAAGTGAAAAGGCCCATCTCGATGCAGTCTCCTAGCAACAATTTATGAAACACTTCAAAGCAATTATTCTTCTCAAACACGTTTCCAAACGTTGAAGCATGTTCATTCATTTTGATCATTAAACTCCCCAAGAACATTCATTGTGTAGCACACAGTTCTGGTAATTATAAGTTCGTCAACAGGTTGCTTAGTGATCTGAGAGCGAATGGACCATGCTTCCCCCAGGAGCCGAACACTTTGCTTCCAGCTGGGCAGGGCGGGGTAGATCCACTTTTCTCCAAAGAAATCTTATTTGACATATGGGGTGCGGTTAGGAGGAAGAATATTTAAACCCCAAATAGCCATCTGTAAAACGGTGGGCCCCTGACAATACACACAGGTTTAGGGAGGATTTGAATACCTAAGGCCCAAGTTTACTAAATTAGCAGCTTTCTGCTCCTCCTCCTCTGACCCTCCCTTTCGCCCAGCTTAGATCTGAACAATCAAAGTCAGGCAGAAGACCCGTTTCCTCCCCTGGTGCCTCAAAAATGCAGTCTTGCCCTAAATTAGCTGCTGGCCCTTCAGTTTGTGCTCCTTCCCTCTTTTTCAACAAATTCTTTTTTGTTGTTTTTATCTTTTAAGTGTTTTAGTATACAAGTCTGGAAGGGAATCTCAATTGTTAGTGATCACTCTGAGGAATAGCAAATAGGAGTGCCAACTTGGCAAGTTATAAAGTTGTGAGTCTGGCTGTGGTTGTGCAGGCATTAGGCCTGACTCCACTCCCCTGGTGAGGATGTCACAACCAGATCAGTGCCTTGGGCAAAATAAGTGCCCCTGGAAAGTTTTAGACCTGAGGAAGAGCGGAAGATTACATTTCCTGCTAATCTGTGAAATAGCTTCTAAACATTTTAGATTTACAGAAGCACTCCTGTATACCCTGCTTACCTTTTATCTAGCTTCACCTAATGCTAAAATCTTACACAACTGTGGTACACTTGTGAAAAGTAAGCATCTGTTGTATTTTAGGTGTCCTTGTGGAGGGAAATTGTGTGAACCCCAAGCTGGTGTGAACTCCATGCTGAATGTGAGCACAAGCACACACACATGCACATATATACACATATACACCTATCATACATACATGCACACAACAGAGATATACTCACAAAATACACATGTACACTTGTTATATGTACAAACACAACTTATGCATAGAAAACACACATACAGATACACATAACACGTGTATAGACACACAAAACACACATGTACACATACACAAAACATACACACAGAGATATACAGATACATGTACCATACATACAGATATACACACATGCCGTGTAGAATTTGGGGCTCATACTACAATGTGGGGCTTCTGAGATTGTTTCCTGCTGGAACTTAAGTTTGTTGGTAGAGCAGAAAGGTGCTGAGAGAGAATTAAGGAACACTGGTGATGAATCAGGGCAAGTGGGCAAGCCTGAGCCTCTTGACATGGACATAGTTATTTCTCTGTGGAGATGAGGCTGGCGTCTCTCCTAGCAGTATTTGGGGTTGAAAAATCTGACCCACCCAGCAGTTTGAGGGAGCCTCATTGAGATAAGCTTCCAACACAAACTGTTCAAGCCCCTTCTCCAGGCAGGACTGGTTACGTCTGGCCAGCCTTGATGTGCTGCGTTAGTTGCTCAGCTGTGTCTGACTCTTTGTGACCCCATGGACTGTGGCCCTCTAGGCTCCCCTGTCCATGGAATTCTCCAGGCAAGGATACTGCCTAGAGAGTCTAAATCCCAAGATGAGGATGGGAGTGAAAAATGAGAAATGTCTCCATCCCCAGACTTTAGGGTGAGGGTCTAGATGGAGAATAACTGAATTATGGGAGAAGGTAGAGGCTGAAATCTGCCCCAAACTTACTGGGGGAGATTAAGAGGATAACAGTCCTGAGGTGAGTATCATTCACTGAGATGTAGAGACAGGTGGGCTTTAGAGATGTAGAGAAGTAGGAAAAGCAAGGAAGAGTGGGCCACAAGTGTGTAACTGTACGAATTCCAGGGACAGCAGTCTAACGTTGCCTGGATTCGTGTTGGTTTATTTGGGTAGAAGGGTAACTTAAAGGAAGTAGAGCCATAAGGACTAAAAGATCCTAAGAGTTAGGTTAGTGAGTATATTAATTACCTACTACTGTGTAACAATCTACCCCTAATGTATAGTGGATTAAATAACAATAAGGATTTGTTTGTTTGTTTGTTTTATCCCTCAAATTATCCATGGGTCAGGAATTTAGGAGAGGCTTGCTTAGCTGGTAGTTCTGGCACAAGGTGATTAATGAAATCACAGTCAAGATGTCGGCCAGGGAAATTCCCTGGTGGTCCAGTGGTTTAGACTTCACGCTTTCACTGTAGTGGGTTTGGGTTCAGTCCCTTGCCAGGGAACTAAGATCCCACAAGTTTTGTGTGGTATGGCCAAAAATGAGAGAAAGAAAAAGATGCTGGCCAGGACTGCAGTCTTATGAGAGCTTGACTAGGGCTGGACAATTTGCTTCCAAGGTAGCTTATACACACAAAAGGCATGTTGATGCTGGCTGTTGGCAGGAGTTGTCAGATCCTCACCATGTGGGTCTCCCTGTCTGGTTCCTGAGTGTCCTCATGGCATGGTGGCTAGCTTCCCGCAGAGCAAGTGATCCAAGAAAGCAAGACAGAACTCTCAGGGTCTGTTATGCCTAGGCTTGGAAGCTGCCCTCTCACGTCTGCAGTGTCCTAACGGTCACACATGTCAGCCCTATTCTGCGTGGGAGGGGACTTCCCAAAGGTGTGACTCTCAGGAGGCCATCTTGGGATAACCGAATTTCACAGTGGTTGTTTTATCTTTATGATGATAAATGTATTCAGGTTTCATAAAGCATATTTTGATTAGACCTTGAAACCAAGTGACTGGCGTTGGTGAGGCCAACGTTAGGTGTTCCTGGTAAGATGGAGTTTGAGAGGAAACCTGAAGGGAATGTAAGAATGACAGAGTGAGGGGTGAGATCAGAGGAGTGTGTCTTTGGGGAGAAGAGCTGTTATGGGGAGGCGGGTCGCAGTAGGGCTTGGGTATTTTATCCTTTCCACAGTGTCAGGAGCCTTGTCTGAGTCCTCCTCCTCCCTTCTCTCTCACCTGTGGAGTTCAGGTGATATACAAGATTTGGAGGAGTTGTGTGGGAAGGAGGTCAGGAAGTGTGGAACAGAAGTGGAGGACCTTGGACTTCCCTGGTGATCCAGTGGTTAAGACCCTGTACTTCCACTGCTTGGGGCACGGGTTCACTCCCTGGTCAGGGAAGTTGTATGTGCAATAGGGTGGAGCCAAAAAAAAAAATAAATTAATTAATTAGAAATAAGTAAACAAGTAAAAGGACTTGCTACTTAAAAAAAAGAAAAGGAATGGTTTATTATATTAAAAAAAATATGGAGGACCAGATAGAGTTTAATAATAGAAGTCATTATTACTGTGAGAATTACTGTGTGCACCATTTGAGGTGTTTGTGCATGTGTGTGTGTGTGAGAGAGACAGAGACAAAAAAGTTTCAAAAGTCCAATGATATGAATTGGTAACAGCTGTAATGTTATTCTTTTCCTTTAAAAAGTTATTTTAACAAATTCTCCCTTTACAATTTTTTCCAGATTATCCAAGCTGAAAGTGAAAGAGGAGAGTGAAAAAGTAGGCTTCAGTTCAGTTCAGTTGCTCAATTGTGTCCGACTCTTTATGACCCCATGAATTGCAGCACGCCAGGCCTCTCTGTCCATCATCATCTCCCAGAGTTCACTCAGACTCACGTTCATCGAGTCCGTGATGCCATCCAGCCATCTCATCCTCGGTCGTCCCCTTCTCCTCCTGCCCTTAATCCTTCCCAGCATCAGAATCTTTTCCAATGAGTCAACTCTTCTCATGAGGTGGCCCAAGTATTAAAGTTTCAGCTTTAGCATCAGTCCTTCCAAAGAACACCCAGGACTGATCTCCTTCAGAATGGACTGGTTGGATCTCTTTGCGGTCCAAGGGACTCTCAAGAGTCTTCTTCAACACTACAGTTCAAAAGCATCAATTCTTCGGCGCTCAGCCTTCTTCACAGTCCAACTCTCACATCCATACATGACCACAGGAAAAACCATAGCCTTGACTAGACGGACCTTAGTCGGCAAAGTAATGTCTCNTTTCAGCTTTAGCATCATTCCTTCCAAAGAAATCCCAGGGTTGATCTCCTTCAGAATGGACTGGTTGGATCTCCTTGCAGTCCACGGGACTCTCAAGAGTCTTCTCCAACACCACAGTTCAAAAGCATCAATTCTTCGGCACTCAGCCTTCTTCACAGTCCAACTCTCACATCCATACATGACCACAGGAAAAACCATAGCCTTGACTAGACGGACCTTAGTCGGCAAAGTAATGTCTCTGCTTTTGAATATGCTATCTAGGTTGGTCATAACTTTTCTTCCAAGGACTAAGCGTCTTTTAATTTCATGGCTGCAGTCATGGCTAGCTGACCTAGCCACCACCTAACTTCTTAGTTTCCTCATAAGTCATAAATAAGTTTCCTGTAAGTCATAAATATTAGCAGTACCTACATCATCTGGTTGTTTTGGAATTGAATGGTTTAATAAATATGAAGCACTTGGAACACTGTCTAGCAGAGAATAATCATTTTATAACCATTAATCATTATTATTATTTGTTGTTGTTGTTGCTAAAGTGCATTTTGTATTAAAAAAATATTTCTAAGAGAATTAATTTCATCAGTTTCAGCCAGTCATATGCTTGATTCCAGTTTTACAGTGAGTATTCCCAAACATGTCCCATTTCTTTCTGGTGTACACAAGGGCTGCTTTCCAATAAACCTCTAAGTTGTTGAATAAAAATAATGATGATCTCAAGATTAGAGGACTTTTCCACAGGAATAACAGACCAGTGGGAGAAGGTCTGCCTTTTTGAGGTGTAAGTAAATCCAGGAAGGAGAGCAAACTCTCAAGGCATTTTCATATATTTATAGCACTAGGTATATGATGAACTCTTGATAAATATTTAAAGAGTGACAATGATGAAGATGGTGATGATTCACAAAGGGAAGAAGGAACTCAAAAGATAAGTTACCCAGATTTTTTAAAAGATCATATAAAAAATTCTAAAGTTCAGTCACTTGGATTGTTAATGGTATCTGAACCATGCTGGAAAAAGACAAAAAAAAAAAAATTAAAGATATTAAAGTATCTTTTTTAATCTTCTTATGAGCAACTACAGGCAACAGTGACTAAAGTCTTATTGCACTAAGGCAATTTTTAATATCATGTGGGGTTTATATTTAAATAATTCCATTCAACAAACATATCTTGAGCACATACCGTCTGCTGCTTCTATATGACAAAAAATTGAATGCAGGAACTAGTTGTAAAATGTAGAATAGGGCCACCAAAAAGTGTCTATATTGTATGCTTAGGCTATTTTGTATGTGTGTGAACACTGCATTTACAGGGCATGAACTGAGGAAAACGGCTGAAAGGAGCTGAAAGAATGATCTGGAAAACTGTGTAACTCTACAAACAACCTGAGAATAGCCACTAGTTGCCGAACAGATAGAAGACAAGTATCTGGAGGATGAGAAAAATAAAAGTGGACCGTGAGCTTCCGGAAAGAAAAAGCTAAAGCCAAATTATCAACCTAATGGCCATTGCTCTGTGCCTGTGTTCTGTGAAGACAGAATGCCCTGGTTAGAAAAGATGAGCCTGGGGAGGAATAGGCCAGGGAAAATGACACCTCCCAATGGTAGGAGGAGGAAGGAAGAGAATAAAATGCCAGCCCCATGAGGAAATGGAGCTGCCAAGCACTGCAGAAACACCTGTCTCCCCAATGGACCCAGAGGCACTGAGAGGTCACCTTGGACACCGTGACTGTGGACGTGAAGAACAAGCTTTGGAGTCACACAGATAGAGGTCCGTGTTGAGCTCTGCTGCTTCCGAGTCAGTTATATTCTCTTCAACAAGCTGCTTAGCTTCTGGAATCCTCTGTGTTCTCAGCTTAAACTCAGCACCGTGGTGAGGCACAGCCCCAACCCTGAAGTAGCACAGCCTCATATGAGAAAAGACATGGGAACGAATCCTTGCACTATAGGAGTGAAATAATATACAAGCTACAGATATAGCAGTAACAGGAAGATTATGAAGTTTTGATGGAAATCAAAGAATGGGGGCATGGAGAGCAAAGAGCAGGGAAAGCTTCCCTAGAAAAGTAATAGTTGACCCTGAGCTGGACTGAGCGATGAGGAGGAGCTGGTCAGGTGACTGAGGACAGAAACAATGCTACAATGGGCTGGAACAGCAAGTGTGAAGTCACAGAGTCCTGAAACTGCCCGATAGGCCCAGGAACCGCAAAACTATGGGAAAGTTGAACCATGAAGTGGAGGTGCAGAGAGATGCAGAGGCCCCATCACACAGCACCTTCTATCCAGCCAAGAACTTGGAATTCTTTCCTATGGCCGACAGACAAACATCAAAACACATTCTTCCTACTCAAGTTTAATTGGGCTGTTTAAAAAAAAAGTTGTTTTTCAATCCTCTTAAATGAATTTAGAACATTTTTTTCCTAAAGATTAAAAAATATTAATTAAATGTTCTCTCACAAGCTCATATTAGTCTTGAAAAGAGAATTGGATATTATTTTTCCATTGCCTCTTGTTTCTGTCATCTGGAGTTGCAAATGGAACCAGCCAAGTTTGATTGTCAAAACCAATTAAAGCTAAGATCTAGCTAAGCTGCAAATGAAATTTCTTCATCTGATGTATACAATACTCTAGATTACTGAGCTTCTCTAATGCACTTCAATAGACAGATAAGAAATGGCAGGTTCATAAAAAGACACATATTGCACATGGATACTTTGAAATTAGTTCTCCTAAATGTAAATCTTAGTAGGAAAAATCACTGTGGTAGGCAATAATTAAAATTAATATAAGTAATAAGAAAAGACACTCCCCTAAAACTTTATGGAAAACAGAAGGCTTTGCTTTATGTTTTCAATAAAGGAAAACTTTATGGAAAACAGAAAAATGATTAGATTGACCATTTCAAGGTAGCTATATGACAGATAGAGAGGGCACCATTCACATAGACTCAAAGGGAATGGTGTCCCCTAGAGCTGTGCAGTACACAAGGGTAATATTACTGTATAACAGCTCTGACCCATTCAATGATCAGATTTTTAAACTTCAGGTTGCAAAAAGGAAATTACACTGGTGTAGAAACGTCTAATCAAGAGAGCCAGGAAGCTAATTTTGGTTGCACTGATATTTAACTTCAATGTAATTCATAAAGTCTCATGTGATTAATTATCAAGGCCAGCTATAGTTCAGGGTCTCTATGAAATATCTTCCTGGGTATCCTTGACAAAGGAGCTAAAGGAAATGACCTTCCCAGGAGCAGTTATTTAAGGAGTAAAAACAGGGGTAACCACTTTACTATTTGCTCCCTTTCCCCCTGACCAGAGAGGAAGTTCAAGAACAAACTGCTTCAGAGACAACTCAACAATCCATAAGGCAGTGGTCATTAAGTGAAGGGTGACAGAAATGATTCAATCTGGGTGATATAAGTGTAGTTTAGTAGCTAAGAAAGTACTCAGAGGGCCATATTATAACACACATACATACACATAAGAAGTACACACTATATATACACATAATTGTTTCTTTCCATGCTATTCTTCCTCTCCCAGACAAAAATGTATTATAGATAGAAGAGGAAGGAAGTTGCTGTTTTTTTTCCCTCTCTGGTTTCAGATTACATGAAAAGACTTTATGAACTGACTCAGAAGATACACAGTATGCATTGTTAAGAATCATTAGTCTTATTTATTCAGATTTAATATTAAGGTGTAGCTACTATTAAATACACCTTTCATACATAAGCATTTACATGCCAGCTTCATATATTAGCACTCTTGGATATTGGTTTCTCAGTTGATACCAAATCCACAAAAAACAAACAAGCCTGTCTCCTTCAATATTTTTAAGAAGTGTAAAGAACCATCTTTTTATCCTGGAATACATTGTGAAGTTATTTAAGAACTTTCCATCTCTGAATCCATTGACTCAAGACTCCATTAAGAATACTATCTTTTAAATAAACACTCAAAGAGTTTGGCTATTTTTAGAACACATAGCTTCCTTCTGGCAGATTTACAAACCAAATCAGAAGGGGTTAGTCTATTTTGTAGCAGACTGAATGATTCTCTTTAGCTAGAAAGAAACCTAGATTTTTCTTTGTCTCTGAAAGCAAATGGCTTCTACCTAATAATTTGATAACCTTTCCATAAAACCATATGATAATTCAAAAGTTTAAGACTCAATGTTAAGTCACAGTTCTGTGACAGGGAGTCTTTTCCCTTCTGAAATTACCTTCTTTCAAAACATTAATATGATGGTCATAATGACGATAATGATGAGGTTTTTTCTTATTCCAATACTTTTCTGAATAGTTGTATGTAAATTTTTTATGAACCTAAATAAATGAAACTTACTTTAAAAAATATATATCTATAATTAATCTTCTCATAAAGCCATAGATGTTTCTTTAAATGGGAAATTCAGTTCCTACTTATTCTGCATTAGTGAATAGGTACTTTCTCTTATNATGTATGTAAATTTTTTATGAACCTAAATAAATGAAACTTACTTTAAAAAATATATATCTATAATTAATCTTCTCATAAAGCCATAGATGTTTCTTTAAATGGGAAATTCAGTTCCTACTTATTCTGCATTAGTGAATAGGTACTTTCTCTTATTACAGATGCTTGAAGTATCACTGATATATGGGGAGTGATTAACAACACTAAAACACCCTACAAGAAGCAGGAAATAAAAGAGAAAAAAGATCCCCCCGCCTCCAACCCTGTTCTGTCACCATGAGTATGTAATCTCATACACACTGTGTATTTGAACACAATGGATCAACTTAAAATAAGAGAACTCTAACTAAATTGGAAGATAAACACTTCTGGATTGAGGAAAATTATGATCTTTTCAATATGGTTTTAAAAGAGTAACATCTAATTTTATTATTCTTAAAATGTTCTTTAAACAATTATATTTACATATGTATACACACGTGTATACATATATACAAATGTATACACATATATACATGCACACACATATATAGCATTGCTTGCATTCATATTTATATATGTATGTGTGTATGTTGACAATGTTAAACTTTACCTAAGCCCTGTGCTCCTGGAAGACAGGGATGTTTAGGAAACCCCAACTTTTTGCATTCCAGGAAATAGCTCACAGTCAAGAGCCACCCTTCACCACATGACCTAGATAAGACACACAGGTGCTCTTCCTCGTTAACTGATTCTGGACAGAGACACTCCAAGTTACCTTTCAGAAATGATTAGCTAGACTGTTGACTCAGCTAAACTTAAGCTTCTCTTCTTCCTTCAAGACCTGAACTCTGACCACTCCCCAGCCTGAGCCAGCATTCAGCCCCTTAATGGCCTCTCAGTATCATACCACCCACACACCTGCTCCCCATACCTGCTCTTCTAGCCTTGTAGTAAAAGATCCTTCTAGTAAAAGAAAAATTGTTTCTACTTGACCTGTAAGAAGGTAACAAATTCTATGAAAGGATCATTCTCCTTATTTATTGCAATGATCCCCTTCCCTACAATGCAATAACTCTTTTGAATAAAATCTTGCTTTACCTAAATATGGGTCTGTTTTTATGTGACAGTGTACCCACCACACTTACATACACATTCAGAGTAGTGAGCTCATGTTGCTCTGATTTGTGTTAAGAATAAGAAAGTTAGATAGATAGATAGATAGATCCCATCTTCTCCTTAGAGAACAAGGAAAGAAGAGGAGCCTGTGTCTGAGAAACCTAAAAAGGCTATAAGAAATTAGAACCAAATACTTTTGCTATCAATGTTTTGTTTCCACATATCACTGAAGAAAATAGTTAACAGAGTAAGGACATTAAACTTACCTTAGACTAAGACTCTGTGTAAGAAACATATTTACTCTAAAGGAAGTTGTCTTGCAAGAAAAGCAAGACCTTCCATAACCTCACAAGTTACAACCAGGTCCTCTAGTCTATCATGTGTCTATTCATTTAGACTCTGCCCCTTTTGAATTATTCAAGACCATTATAAAATGCGGTTTTCATCTGAAAAAGCAAATGTACCTAGTTCTACTGAAGATAAAGTAAAGTAGTCTATGCTTCCATCATCAGGTCAACAGCCTGGCTTTTATCTCTTCTAAACTCCTGGGCAGCACAGCTGGGAGGCAGCCACCCTAGGCAGAAACCTGGATACCATGTGACCAGTCCTCTTATTGCTAAGAAGCATTAACATTCCATCTGAACCATCCTATGTTGCTGGACGAGGTCTATTTGGAATAACACTTTAGATTTGTGACACTTATATTTTCATATGTGCATTATAATTATACTCTTTTTAAAAAGAATTTACTTTTTCTAACACTAATACAGTTCATATTGTATATCCTATAATTCTCTCTCTGCATTTTTTCAGCTTTAAATCACAGAAATCACTCCAAAGCAAAACTTTTAGCATCCTTCTCTACAACTACAAGCTGTCAAATGAATTTTATGGATGCATATGGACAGAGAGAATGTTGCTACAGATTATATTTTAGAAGACAGATATTAAATTCATATGTAATAACAATATGACTCATGACTGGATCCAATATAATAACAAATTATCTATAATGCTAATGGTGGTAATTAAATGAGCAAGGCATACATTTTAGAACTCCCCAGACCAAGATGAGGATGTCTAGCACATCTTTATTTTGATTTGTTTTCTTTTCACCATTATTTTCAGATTGTTTTGGCAATCATACTCAAGTATCAAGATACAAGGCAGGGTTTTGATATCAATAAAAGGCTAAAATATTTGCTCTCTGATCAACTGGTACCTCCTCAAGGAAGACTTTCCTGACCTCTCATTAGATCAAATCCCACTGAACATTCTCATACTTCTCTTTCACAGTACACATCACAGAGACAAATTTCAAACAGTGTGTGATTATTAGTAACTACCTCTCCCACTAGAGTGTCAGCCCCATGAGACCATGTTTATATTCACCAATACATTCTTAGGCATGGAGCCTAGAACCCAACGTGGGGCTTATAAGTATTTACTGAATGGGTGAATGTAGTTTTGCAATATATATATATATATATATATATATATAATTTGCTTATTTGTGGTTTAGAGACCTCTCTTATGTTGTGCACCTTCTTATTTATAAATGTTAAAGTGCACATAAGTTAAATCAACTTCTTGAGATAGAGCGATATTTATTCTATACTAAGTCAAACCAATAGCAAGGTTTTAAAAATATGTTTAGGGGTACCCTTTCAAACAGCTAGTCTGAGTATAAATACATCAAACAGCTTATAAAACTCTGGAATGGATGCTATGCCTTCTAAATGTATACTCTCTACTTCATAAGGCCTAATATTTTCTTTTGTGTGCAAAGATAATGAATGGTACTGACACATGAGATCAGAGTTGTTTTTCTAATTCTTATCCATCTATTCTCTCTCACTTGCCACCTTCTTCCTGGTGATAAATGACATACAATGTAAGGCAACTGGCTGATATTACAGGTGAGTCTAGGCTTGCTAGATTGAGCGAGACTAAACCAGCTGCCACTAGGATCGCATCCTCAATTTTGGTATCATCACTGTTTTGCTTTTCCCAGTTTCAGTTACCAAACATTTCTGGCATGACAGGTACCATAATTGCTCACCAAAATTCTAATATTATTTTTAAAACATTTAATAGGTCAAAGAATGAAAATACATTTTAAAATAAATGTAACCTAGAGAAGATATATACTAGGTCAACAGACAACACTCTGTCCACTAGCTATTAGACACACTTAACCTAAAAATATAGGAAATTCTTTAGGTTGGTAGGTAAGTCTTTTAGTAGATAGCTGGCTAGGTAGGTGAACAGATGACAATGTCTTAAGCAGTGACTACTTATATGGTCCCCTCTGTACAATTTTCTTTTTACTATAGAGCACTTAATCTACAGAGTTTAACAGACTATAATCTGTATTTCTAGAGTAGAAGAACTTTTGTGCATTATAAGCTGAATTTAATTATCAGAACTTCTATACAGTTTTTTGAGTATTTCACTTCTGGGAGGCCTTGAAGAACAAAAGAAAGAATAAAAGATCACTCTGTTTGCAAAAATTTACAACAGGAAGGCAATATTGTTTAAGATGCCAATATTACCAAAAGCAACTTATATATCCAGTGCAAACCCTATCAAAATCCCCATGATATTTTTTCAGAAATAGAAAAACCCATCCTAAAATTCACTTGGAATCCCAAGAGACCCTGAATAGCCAAAACAATCTTGAAAACAGAAGAACAAAGCTGGAAGATCCATACTTCATGATTTTAAATTTACATAGCTACAGTAATCAAAAAAGTGTGATACCAGCATACACTNAGAAAAACCCATCCTAAAATTCATTGGAATCCCAAGAGACCCTGAATAGCCAAAACAATCTTGAAAACAGAAGAACAAAGCTGGAAGATCCATACTTCATGATTTTAAATTTACATAGCTACAGTAATCAAAAAAGTGTGATACCAGCATACACTTAGATACATCGAGCTGAATGGAATGTTAATAAAATAGATAACCCAGAAACAAACTGTTATATAAATATGGTCAAATGATTTTTGACAAGAGTTCCTAGACCATTCGATGGGGAAAGAACAGTCTTTTCAACAAATGGTGCTGAGAAAACTGGATATCTACAAGCAAAAGGATGAAGTTGGATCCTTACCTAATAAAATATATAACAATTGACTCAAAATAGACCAAAGATCTAAATTAAGACTTAAAACTATAAACTCTGTACAAAATAACATAGGGCAAAACTTCATGACACTGGATTTAGTGACAATTTCTTAGATAAGACACCAAAGGCACAGGCAACAAAAGAAAAAAATAGACAAATTAGGCTTCATGAAAACTTTAAACTTTGTGCATCAAAAGACAGTATCATTAGAGTAAAAAGACAAACCACAGAACAGGATAAAATATTTGCCAATCATATATCTAGTAAAGGATTAATATCTAAAATATATAGAGAAATTATAAAACTCAGTAACAAAAACCCCAAATAACCCAATTCAAAAATGGGCAAAGAACTTGAATAGACATTTCTCTAAAGAAGATATATAAATGGCCAATAAGCACTTGAAAAGATGTTTAACATAGCTAATCATGAGAGAAATGCAAATCTAAACTACAGTGAGATACCACCTCATACCCTTTAGGGTGGCCACTATCAAAAAAACCAGAAAATAATTGTTGGTGAGAATGCGGAGAAATTGAAACTCTTGTGCACTGTTCATAGGAACATAAAATGGGACCACTGATGTGAAAAACAGTATGGCGGTTCCTCAAAAAAAATTCAACATAGAATTACCACATGTTCCAACAACTTCACTTCTGGGTATATATTTGTATCACAATTCAGTTCAGTCGCTCAGTTGTGTCTGACTCTTTGCAACTCCATGAACCTCAGCACGCCAGGCCTCCCTGTCCATCACCAACTCCCGGAGTCCACCCAAGTTTTAAGACTTAAAACTATAAACTTTGTACAAAATAACATAGGGCAAAACTTCATGACACTGGACAGCCTCCCATGTCCATCAAATCGGTGATGCCATCCAACCATCCCATCCTCTGTCAGTCCCTTCTCCTCCTGCCCTCAATCTTTCCCAGCATCAGGGTCTTTTCAATTGAGTCAGCTCTTCTCATCAGGTGGCCAAAGTATTGGAGTTTCAGCTTTAGCATCAGTCCTTCTGATGAACACCCAGGGTTGATCTTCTTCAGAATGGACTGGTTGAATATCCTTGCAGTCCAAGGGACTCTCAAGGATCTTCTCCAACACCACCAACTCCCTGAAGTCAGATATGACCATCTGACTTTCTTTGGCCAGTCAAATTTAAATAGAAGGCACATGTAAACATTTAAACTACTCAGCAGAAAATTTTAAAACCAATTTGTGCTTTCCTACCTCTAAGACTACAGATGGATTAGTTGAGGTAGAGCCCCGCTCCATTAGTCTGGGTTTCTAAGTGACCCTTGCTGATCCTGGTGGACAAACAGTGTGAGCAAGAAATAAGCTATTGTGGCTTTGTAGTAGAGCCTGAAGTCAGGCAAGTTGATTCCTCCAGTTCCATTCTTCTTTCTCAAGGTTGCTTTGGCTATTCGAGGTTTTTTGTATTTCCATACAAATCTTGAAATTATTTGTTCTAGTTCTGTGAAAAATACCGCTGGTAGCTTGATAGGGATTGCATTGAATCTGTAGATTGCTTTGGGTAGTATACTCATTTTCACTATATTGAGTCTTCCAATCCATGAACAGGGTATATTTCTCCATCTATTAGTGTCCTCTTTGATTTCTTTTATCAGTGTTTTATAGTTTTCGATGTATAGGTCTTTAGTTTCTTTAGGTAGGTATATTCCTAAGTATTTTATTCTTTTNCAGTTCCATTCTTCTTTCTCAAGATTGCTTTGGCTATTCGAGGTTTTTTGTATTTCCATACAAATCTTGAAATTATTTGTTCTAGTTCTGTGAAAAATACCACTGGTAGCTTGATAGGGATTGCATTGAGTCTGTAGATTGCTTTGGGTAGTATACTCATTTTCACTATATTGATTCTTCCAATCCATGAACATGGTATATTTCTCCATCTATTAGTGTCCTCTTTGATTTCTTTCATCAATGTTTTATAGTTTTCGATGTATAGGTCTTTAGTTTCTTTAGGTAGGTATATTCCTAAGTATTTTATTCTTTTTGTTGCAATGGTGAATGGAATTGTTTCCTTAATTTCTTTTTTTTTGTATTTTGTATTTGGAAGTTTGTAGGATGGGATTTCAGAAGTGGAATGACTTTGATTAATTGATTTCTCAAGGCCATGGTTGATATAAGTGAGGTTCTGACTGAAGAAAGAAGTGATACTCAGAACACAAAACTGCACAGTTGTAAGCAAGTAACTGATAGGGTTGTTCTGACTCAGTCTTGCAGGACTAATGAGGGTTGGGATTCACAATCACAGTAGTCAAAGCTATAAGTAAAAAAAGTTATAGTCATACATGCTTTATATATATATATACACATAAATGAGGCCATTTTAAAAAATATTTGTTGATATATGGCTGTGCTGGGTCTTCATTCCTTTCAGTGGGCTTTCTCGGGTTTCGGCGAGCAGGGTCTGCTCTGTAGTTGCGATGCACGGGCTTCTTGCATTCGCTGCTTTTGTCATGGATCACAGGCTCTAGGTGCTTGGGCTCAGTAGTTGCTGCTCGTGGGCTCTAGAGCACAAGCTCAGTAGTTGTGGCTCACAAGCTTAATTGCTCCGTGGCCTGTGGAATCTTCTTGGACCAGGGATTGAACTTGAGTCCCCTGCACTGGCAGGAGGATTCTTATTCACTGCACCACCAGGGAAGTCCATAAATGCTTTTTATATTTAAATAGGAGAGAAAATAAACAAAATAAGAATTCAAGATAAGAATCTAGAAAAAGAACAACTAAATACCCTTAATGAAATCAGGAAGAAAGAATTCATAAAAAATAAAAACCAACTTCACAGGTTGAAAAACTAAAAATCGAATTGATGTATAAATCCAAGAACTGCTTCTTTGAAAAGATCATTAGAATAGACAAGTATATAAGGAACCAGCAATTAAAGCCATTTCTCTGGTTTTCATTAGTTTTATTAGAGTTTGTTTTGTTATAATATGTGACAATTTGTTACATATACAACAGATTTCTCTTTGTACAAAATGCTTACCTTCAAAGTGCAGGATTTCTCCTGCTGTATTCCGGCCACAAAAGGGAGCCAGCTTTGTTTAAAATTCTGTATCATCAGTCTGGGACGCCTCAGAAGAGAAAAATCGAGCAGTAATTTGAATAGGGAAAGCTTAATATAAAGAATTATTATCAATACCAAGGGAGTGGAGTGACTAGGGGTTTGCTAGGAAGAAGTTAAGAGAACTCTGAAGAATGTAGGAATAGTAAATACAATATATAACAGCAGACATAATTTTATTTAATACTGGATCTAATGGGGCTTCTCAGGTCGTGATAGTGGTATAGAACCCGCCAGCCGGCAGTCGTGCGCCTCGCCGCCACGGTCCCCGGTTCCGTCCAGTCGGCCGCTGGTGGTGGCGGCGACTTCCGCTCAGGAAGTCCGGTCTCCGCCCTCTCCTCCTCCTCTTACCCGGCCTGTTCGGCAGCGGCGGAGGCGGCGCGGCGGCGGTCGTCCCTGCGGCTCCGCCACCTCCACCGCGGCTATCCCCGGGCTGGCGGCGCCGACGGGGAGGGGGACAGTAGTTGTAGACGCTGCCGCCGCCTCAGAGAAGATACCACGTTGAGTGAGCAAAGACTGAACATTTTACAGACAGCTTTTGTAAAAGGCTGATAAGAACTAGTGCCATAATTTGAATCATAATGGATTTCACATTATGAGCTCCTCGGTTGTTGCAGAGTCTCGCTATTTGGAGAAAGTTCATGCTAAAAAACGGCAGCAATTAATGAGTGAATATGATCAGATTTCTCCGCCAAGGTCTCAATCTAAGGAGAATCCCTTGTCAAGCTAATGAGGCATTCAAAGACATATGACTCTTTTCAAGATGAACTTGAAGATTATATCAAAGTACAGAAAGCCAGAGGCTTAGAGCCAAAGACGTTTCAGGAAGATGAGGGGATTATTTGGAAACCTATGGGTACGAAGAGAAGGCAATGGCACCCCACTGCAGTACTCTTGCCTGGAAAACCCCATGGATGGAGGAGCCTGGTAGGGTGCAGTCCATGGGGTCGCGAAGAGTCGGATACGACTGAGCGACTCCACTCACTTTTCATTTTCATGCGTTGGAGAAGGACATGGCAACCCACTCCGGTGTTCTTGCCTGGAGAATCCCAGGGACGGGGGAGCCTGGTGGGCTGCCATCTATGGGGTGGCACAGAGTCGGACACGACTGGAGTGGCTTAGCAGTATGGGTACAAAGAAGAGTTCGACTCTAGACCCAGGTGTAGAATGTTTGAGCAAAGACTCCCATATGGAACGGTCCAAACCTACCCAAGATCATGTAGTATTTCACAAAGAGTGGAAAAGCAGTTACCTCAGCGGCTACCAGCTCATGACAACATGCTAAGACTATAGACTCCCTGAGCTACTCTCAGTTCACCAGGGACTGTTTCTCAGGAAAACCTGTATCCCCGAACCTTAGTCAGCACGAGTCGAACTGAAGCTCATACGGTGTAGAATCTAGAGTTCACAGGCACCTCTCCTCAGAAAATAGTACCAGTGCCCATCAGGCTAGTGATAAACACATACATCAGAAGAGGAAAAGGCACACAGAGGAAGGCAGAGAAAAGCCAGGGGAGGAGCTCGTGAGGAAACAGATTTAGACAAATACAAGAGCATCCAAACAGGCAAAACGGAGGCAGAAACAGTCAGTACAGAAAAGCTTAAGAACCGGAAGGAGAAAAAAAGCCGAGATGTAGCCTCTAAGAAAGAGGAATGTAAGAAAGGACAGAGGACCAGTCTATCCTTGGATTTTGAAGCTCTTGCATTGGTTCCCCCCGGGTTAAACTAATAGTTGAGAAGCTTGGCTTTACAGTGTTCATGTTCAAATCCCTCTTCTCACATGAGCAGGTACAAAGGCTAAGAGAATAGGAAACGTAGTACGCTTGCTATCCGACATGGAAATCTTTTTCCTCATTTTTGAAAATCATTGCTGCATTTTTCTTATCCATGATGTCATTTCCCTTAACAGGACTGGCTCTGGTTGCTGTGATGGTGGGAGTATTTTTTTCCCTTGGGAGGTCATTTATATTTAAGTAGGATTAATAGGCTTAACAGAATCTGTTTCTTTACTGGGTTTTAGTTTGGGGTGGGTATTTTTATATTCATTAGTTTTCTCTGTGAAACAATTTAGATAGATATTTTTCCTGTTAGATCTAACTTGCAGTATATTTTTTTAGATTGAAAAGTGGAAAATGACATACATTATAAAAAGCTTAAGTTACATACAGTTTTTAAAAAGTTGATACAAAATCAGTTTATATTCTGGAAATGTTTATAATATAATAAAGTTCTAATTTCTAAAAAAAGAAAAAGAACCCACCAGCCAATGCTGGAGACATGGGATGTGGGTTCCATCCTTGGATCTGGAAGACCCCCTGGAGGAGGAAATGGCAACGCACTCCAGTGTTTTTGCCTGGAGAATCCCATGGACAGAAGAGCCTGGCGGGCTAATAGGATTTAATAAACACCCCTCACCCCATGAACTGAGATGCAGACCTTGTTGGAAAAGGCTCAGCCATTGCTACCGAAAGGCAGACATGTTGCTGTGGTTCACGACTTGGAGGTCACTGGACACCTGCCCTCTGGAGCTGATTGGAAATCAGCCCCATAGCGTGCTGGGGAAGGTTGTTCACAGAGATGTCTCGTGCAGGTACTTTGCTACAAGACTACCCGAGGGAGTTGCTAGGAGGAGCTGCCGGCTACCGAGTGCTGTTGGGTGCTGTGTAGGGGTAGGTGGGCACTGGGGAAGCCAAGCAACTGGTCCACCCAGATGGCCTCAGAGTTAGAAAATGAAGCTCTTTCTTCCGGCAATGCCTCTCCAGCGCCCTCTGCTGACAAAACTTCGGCGCCTGCGGCAACTTATTTAAAGGGCTCAGATTCCTTTTCATTAAAGCACTCAAGTAGGGTGAGTTTGGGGCGGAGAGGAAATTAGCAGACGTTTACTGAGCTATAAATCCAATCTAAAAATTATTCATTTATTTTATTATTTATTTGCTGTCCTGGGTCTTCATTGCTGCTTGGGTTTTTCTCTAGCTGTGGCGGGCAGTGGGTACTCTCTAGTTGCAGGACTCTGGCTTCTCCTTGCGGGGGCTTCTCTTGTTGCTGAGCACGGGTTCTAGAGCTTCAGTAGCTGCCACTCCCGGGGTCTAGAGCACAGGCTCAGTAGTGCACGGGCTTAGTTTTCCCGTGGCTTGTGGAATCGTCCTGGACCAGGGATTAAACCCATGTCTCCTGCATTGGCAGGTGAATTCTTCGCCACTGAGTCACCAGGGAAGCCCTCAGTTTTGTTTTTACTTTTTATCTTATTTATCTTTTAATTTTTAAAATATTTATTTATTTGGCTGCACTGGTCTTAGTTGAGACACCCGGGATCTTTGATCTTCGTTGCAGCGTATGGGATCTAGTTCCCTGCCCAGGGACCGAACCCAGGCCACCTGCATTGGGATCACAGCGTCCCAGCCCCTGGGCCACCAGGGAAGTCCCTTAGTTTTCTTTTTAAATTGCACGTGTGGGGAAGAACCAGTCATGACAAGAACAAGTAAGTTGCTGAGAGGTAGCTCTGCTTGCCAACGAGCAGTTTGGGGTTAGACTGTCACTGGTTGGACTGGAGAGCCCGAGAGTGAGGCTCTCTGTGTCTGTCCTCTTCCAAGTCTGCATATCTTTTGGAGGAGGTGGGAAGGAGGGCCTTCTAGCTTAGCAGGGTATTCATACATCTTTACAAACTTGGTCCCAGAGGGTTTTCCTTCTGATTGGGAGGCTGGTAGCTCTTGATTCCTTCCCCAGGCTGTACCTTCTTCAACTCCGTAAGTCTCCGTAAGTCCTTTAAAGTCTCCGTAACCCCCTTGAAACATTAAATGCCACCATTTCCATGAAATTTCTAATGGAAATTAACCTCTCTGATTTCCTCTAACTTTTAAAATTTGCTTCCTTTGAGGAGCACTATGACTTTGAGCCCTACTTTAATTGCTGTTTAGAGACTACGAGCGGCTTCCCTGGTGGCTCAGATGGTAAAGAATCCTGCAATGTGAGGGATCTGAGTTCAATCCCTGGGTCGGGAAGATCCNGCTCACATATGATAATTAGGTTTCTCTATTTTTTGCAGTTGTACTAATTCAAATTGAGATTCTTCTTTTTCCCCAAATTTCATATATAAATTTTGGTATTTATCTCATTTATCATTGCTTGCTGTAGGAGAAGATATGAATACTTAAGTAATATATTGATGCCAAGATATTGGGAGCACCTAGATCCACCTGGATACTTTTTGATACTTGGGAGCAGATGTTAACAATTGTCACAAGATACCAAGATCCCACGAGAAGGTGAAATAATCAGATGAGATCCTTGAAAAGTAGTGTCTCCAGCATGAAGTTGAAGTTCAAATTTGTAGATGATTCAATGCGTAAAATGTGCATGTATATGTACATCTTTAATTTAGAGATGGGTTTAATCAGTCACACTGTCAACTACATGATACTAAGGGCTATCACAAAGTTGACAAAATTCTTATGACTCTCTGAGTCAAATTGCTTTTGGTCTCTTTAATCATCCAGGGAACCCAGGGAAGCCACAGCTAGGAAGAGGAAAGGAAATTGCAGAGCAGTAGCCCACTGATCATTATGCAGAATGATCTTGTGCAGAAATCTGGCAAGAATAATATTATTGACCTTCCATTGGTCTGTCCCTCTAAGTTTCATGAGTTTAATACAGACACTACATTATTGCTGATTCTACAAAATCTGCATGCTAATATCCCTAAAGAATTCAGAATTGTTAGAAATAGCCTTACATCCTAATGAGTCTCAAACTGTAGATAAATATGGATGCCTGCCCTCCCAGAAGAGGAGGGTAAGTGTTCTCCTGGGTGCTGATGATATGGCTTTAATGTCACGGCCATAAAAATGCCTCAGTAATTGGTTCTGAATAATTAACCATTGTCAGTACTTTTGATGTAAAGTATTCAAAGTTAATGTTACTCTCATTAGTAGATATTTCCCCAAATTTATTTAAATAAATAACAAAACTAAAACAATAATTACAATAAAACTGGACCCATGTTCATATAAAAAGTTCAGTCATTTAATTTTCTTGGGGCTAGTTCATTCAGTCAAATCTACTAGGAAGTCCCATGATTCAGGGATATATTATTGAGAGTTTTTAATAAGCCTTGGGGTGACTGTTAACATCTGCTTTGGATATTTTCTATTTCAAAACAATCTCAACCATGCTTTGTGGGACATAATTTTGTGTGGCAGGATCCAGGCCACTTCCTGAAAAAAAATTTTTTTGCTAGTCGATACATTTCTGTGGGAAAGGGGTAGCTTTTGAATCAGGTGGAAATCCTGCCTAGATAACTCATTTTTTAAATAAGGCAAGGACATTACTACCTGTGCAAGTATGTTCTCACACAGTGGTGTGCTGGAGATGGTTCTCTCTGGTTTGGGAGACTGTACACATCTTTTCCCACATCCACGGTCAGTGGTGTCAAGTCAGTAGCTTGAAATGGGTCAGAACAAGGGTATTAACACCAGTGGTTCTATGAGAGTGATTTTGCCCCTTGGGGACACTTGGCAATCTCTAGAGACATTGTTGTCACAACTTGGGGATTGCTACTGACATCTAGTGTGTAGAAGCCAGGGACACTGTTCAATGTCCTAAAATGCTAAAGACAGCCAGCCTCCCCACACCCCCTCTCGCAGCCAACAAAGTATTTTTGTGTTCAGTCAGGCAATCATGTCTGACTCTTTGTGCTCCCATGGACTGTAGCCCACCAGGCTCCTCTGTTTACGGAATTTTCCAGGCAAGAATACTGGTGCCTGTGCTAAGTCACTTCCGGGGTGTTTGATTCTTTGTGACACTACGGTCTGTAGCCTGCCAGGCTCCGCTGTCCATGGGATTTTCCAGGCAAGAACACTGGAGTGGGTTGCTATTCCCTCCTCCAGGGGATCTTCCCGACCCAGGGATCGAACCGAGTCTTTTGTGTTTCCTGCATTGGCAGACGGATTCTTTACTGTCTGTCACCTGGTAATTATTGTGTCACCTGGGAATTATTTAGCACAAAATGTCAACAGTGGTGAAGCTGAGGAACTGTGATTTATACCATGGAAACTGGAAAACTTTACAAGTGCAGGGTTTTTTTTGAGTGTCAGTTTATCAGCCACCAACCCCTCAAATTGATTCTTATGCCCTTATTACTGTATAGTTCCGAATTCCTATCAGAAGTTGGCTAGGAGAAGTGATATTCTTGGGAAGACTGAAAGCTGTGTTCTCCCCAGGGTAATCATATAGAGCACAGGTTGGCAATTTTTTTTTTTCTGTAAATGGCAGATATTTTAGGCTTTGCAGACCATATGGTCTCTGTTGCAAATACTTACCTATGCCATTATAGTGTAAAAGCATTTACAGACATATGGAAATTGAATGAGGGTGGCTGTGCTCTAATAAAACTATTTACAAGGCTGGTCACAAAGTTTTCTGACCTCTGACTTAGATTATTAGCTTAGCCCCACTTTAGAACTGCCTTCTCTGAGGCTTTGGTACTACACCTTCAGCTTTTACTACTACTAATTTATAAGACATAACCAAATGCTGTTTGCTGCAACATTTGGCACCAAAGGAAAAAAAAAGACATTGAGAATACTTTCCATTGGGTCATTATGTACTTGATTCTTAAGGTCCCATAGGATAAATTTCTTAAAATGCTTGGCTTCCCATTGAGGAACTTATTATGCTTACCTTTTTACCTGATTTACTTTGTATACTAGAGTGCTCAAAAGTATCTCAGTCTTCATGGGGGAAATCTAGATCAGTGCTCCAAAAATTTCATATATATGCAAGTCATCTGGGAATCCTGCTGGAAGATTCTGATATAGCAAGTCTGGGATAGGGCCTGAAATTCTGCATTTCTGAAAAGTTTCTGGGAGATATTGACACTGCTGGTCTTGGGACCACAATATGAGCAGTAAGGTCCTGCAATATCATAGTATTTTGGTAACAAATTCTTCCCAGAAGATTCTTACCATGGAATTTATCTCAACTACATTTCTCCTTTTGTGTTTTGCCTGCTTTAATTTATAACTTGAAATTTTATTTTTGGAAGTGGTGAGATGGGGCATAGAAATAAATCTAATACGAATAACTTTGGATGCACATTTTTGTTTTTACAAGTTTAGTCTGATACTACTCAGTTGTACAATGAATCCATACATCACAAACAACAAGGTTAATTTTACGTTATTTGTTCAGGATAGGGATTTTTTTTTAAGTTTTCAAATTTGGGATCTTCACTTTTGCAGCTGGGCAACATATTCCTGGCTACTTCACCGTAAACATGTGAAAGCTTAGAAAAGTCCCTCTCCAGCTTTTGCTGATCCTCTGGGCCAAGAAGGTTCTTAAATGCTGATTACTTTGCCCACGAAAAGCTTCTGTACAGGATCAAGTTCCTCATTAAATGGTACTGCTATTACATCGATGGTCTTCTGGTCCGCAAAAGGACCTAGACGGCCAAACAAATGGCAGGAGAACCTGAAGACCTCTGAAGATTCCTTGAGATTCTGTTACCTGTTCAGATACTCTATGGTCCCGAGCGCCGGCCAGAGCGGCCACACTTCTACTGGCTCCGCCCCCAGCTGCCCGGCTACCCGCCTCGCTTTGCGGTACCGGGCGCCTCTTCACTGGACGAAGCCCAGCTGACGAAAAGCGTCTCAGAGAAAGCGTGCACAGTCGTGTACTGAATGCCCTTTTAAAACATGCGTTCCTTCAGTTCATATTCGTAGCGTCTTGTATGAGCAGGAAGATTTGTGAGTGTTAAGTTACGCCATTTCATGAGGAGATAATAGGCTAATATTTCCACTTCTCCTTCCTGATGGTGGAACCTCAGGATGAAAATGGCCAATTTCAGCGTGTCTTTTTCAGTCTTCGGCTGTTTCCCCTTGAAGCCCTTGGCAACTGGCAGGAGGTAGCAGAGGGGCCAGTGGGCCCTGTTGAGGCCTGTTGAGATTGGGCCTTCGGGCTCCACATGATGTCTGTCAGCCCCAGACTGAACAGCTTCCTTGGCTGTTGAGGTATTTGCAATGTCTCCTGAAGTTCTGGGCGAAGCAGAGAGGACGACGGTGCCCCAAAAGCTTGTGGACACCATGCTCTGGCCTCCAGGTGATGGAGGGCTGCTCCCTGTTCTCAGAGACTGGCTAAGCAAGTATGTTAAATTTCCTTTGTCACTAGGTGGCAGAATATAATTAAGATGTCTTTTTTTTTTTTCTTTTTTCTTTCTCATAGCGTTGAAAGGTGTTTCTAGTTCCTTCTTAGTGACCTCTTTCATTACTTTACAGTATTTGCTAATGCCAGTTAGGGCTGAAGGAATGAAATAAAATTTCTTCTGCAAACATTTCGTGTACTTAGGAAGGAATTTAGTTTTTCATTTAATTGGTTTGTGTCTTAAAGGGAAGTATCCTTATAAAGTGCATTCCCTTCCTAAAGTCTATCATTTGGACAATCCAGGCTTCTTGTTTTACAAATAACTGTTATTTTTTAAAAAAAATTAATATTATTTAAAGAATGATTTTATTTATTTGTTTGTTTTTGTGCTAGGATCTTCATTGCTGCACTGGTTTTCCTTTGGTTTCGGAGCACCAGCCCTAGGCACATGGGCTTTAATAGTTGTGGCTATTAATAGGTGGACTCAGTAGTTGCGGCTCCCAGGCTCCAGAACACAGGCTCAATAGTTGTGGTTCAGAGGCTTAGTTGCTCCATGGTGTGTGGAATCTTCCTGGACCAGGAATGGAACCTGCCTCTCTTGCATTGTCAGGTGGATTCTTCACCACTGAGTCACCAGGGAAGCCCTTGTTATTTTTTTTGAAACAAACTGCAGACATTGTTTCACCTGTCACTTCCACCTATTCCAAGTGACTGTATCTAAAATAAGGACTAGTGGGAATTCTTTTTGTGGTCCAGTGGTCAGGACTTTGTACTTTCCTTGCCAGGACCCAGATTCAGTCTCTGGTTGGGGTGCTAAGATCCTGCAAGCCAAGTGGCTTGAGGAAAAAAAAAAGTACAGTTTCGATGATTAACACAAATAATTAAATATTCCTGTGGATCATAGTTTCAGGATATGCACAGTTATCCACAGAAGCCTGGTTTTGCAGGGGTGGGAGTGGTCTGACTGCTATCTCTGAAATCTGGGATTTATTCTGCTGAGGAGAATACATCCTTGACTCAATTCCTGAATCTTCATTCAACCCTCAGATAAATGTATACAAAGAGTTTTTTTTGTTTTCGTTTGTTTTATCAGAGTATATAATTGCTTTACACTCCTTGTCAGTTTCTGCTGCTGCTGCTGCTGCTGCTAAGTCGCTTCAGTCTTGTTCAACTCTGTGTGACCCCAGAGACGGCAGCCCACCAGGCTCCCCCGTCCCTGGGATTCTCCAGGCAAGAACACTGGAGTGGGTTGCCAATTCCTTCTCCAATGCATAAAAGTGACAACTGAAAGTGATGTCACTCAGTCGTGTCTGACTCTTCGCGACCCCATGGACTGCAGCTTACCAGGCTCCTCCATTCATGGAATTTTCCAGGCAAGAGTTCTGCTGTACAGCAAAGTGAAGCAGCCACACGTATTCAGATGTCCTCTCTTTTTTGGATTTCCTTTCCATTTAAGGTCACCACAGAGCACCGGGTTCCCTGTACTGTATGCAAAGAGTTTAAATGAACAGAAAGCAACAGACCAAATGTGTGGTCGGCATATACAAATTGAGAATCTTTCACATGTCCTCTGCCCTCTTTTCAGTCACCAGAGATTCTTCAGCTGAATCACTTGTGGCTGGAAGTACTCGCTTCTAGGCCTCAGTCTTGTGCTCCGTTCTCTGCTCTTCCAGGGTTGGTTTCACCCTTTATCTCTTTCTCAGTTGGAGGTTCACCTTCTTCATTTACCCTTGATTAGCACTGGCCCAAAGTACCCCTTTTACCCCTTTGCCTTAGTTGGGTTAGCTATACCTTTTCTGCAAGGGTTGCTGTATTTTCCTCTCTCCTCATTTCCTCTTCAGATTGCCATTTTTACATGAAGTCCCCTGTTAATTCTCCTTTCCAGAGTGCTAATACCACAAAGTTGACTGGTCGGCCTGTCCTCTTTCTTCTCTTTTTCTGACTTTCAGTTCCCCATGAGCTGGATGTGTGCCACACATCAGGGACTGTACTATGTACTGGGGCTACAAGAATGAAAGAAATAGAGTCTTGCCTTAGAAGATCTCAGAGCTTGGCGGTGTCTAGGTGACCAGGGTAGAGCATAGATGAGGGCAGTGCAACATGATATGTGTCAGAAAAAATGTAGGCACAGGTGATACAGGAACATGGAAGAGGGGTGGGCTTACTGCGTTTGGAAGAGGGTCTGAAAAGTTTTGCTCAGGCGAGCATTTTCTTTCTGTTTTTGTATTTTAATTTTGGATCAAGTTATATATTCATATAGTTCAAATATATATGCATATATTTTAACATAAATTGGTATGTAGATGTGTATATATATCTCTCCCCTAGACCCTGTTACTCTTCTGTCCAGCCCCATGCTATCCTAAAGTAACTATGGCTATTAGTTTCTTGTGTGTCCTTTCAGAATTTTGAATGCATATACAAGCAAACAGTTTTTTTCTTTCTCCCTTTTTTTTTTAACACCAAAGGTAGAATATTATATTTACTTGTCTGAACTTTGGCTTTTAAAATTAATATTCTGGTTTAGTGGTTAATAAAGTGAACTCTGGAATCAGAATGCCAACATTGAAATCCCCATTGTATAATTTACTAGCTTTGTGAACTTGGCAAATTTCTTAATGTTTCATTGCTTTAGTTTATACATCTATATCTGAGGTTTTCAAAATCTGGCAAATTTATCATACACTAAATTTATCATAAACTTTAAGCACATACATATGGAACTTTATCATATACTACATCTCATATGGCCATTTTGTTTTGTTCTATTGGTCTATTCATGTACCAGTGACACAGTGTTTTAACTATTGAAGTTTTACATTATGTTTATGATTTAGTAGAGCTAGTCTCCACTTGACAATTGAAGGATGACTGGAATCCCCCAGGCAGAGATAATGACAGCAGCAATGATGACTAACAGTACAAACTCTTACCACTACCACCAATGTTTTTACTTTATGCCTACTGTGTGCAAGTAGGCACATTCCTAATTTTACTCTGTTTTTTACTATACTTGTTTTCCCTTTGCTCTGAATTTTTTTTACTTATTTTAAACTAACTTAGTTGATTGTAGGTTACTTTTTAAAAACCAGTTTCAATCCTTTCAGAAACAAGGAGAGGCATAAGTAGAAAAAGATCCAGGAACTGTATTAGGTGCTTTGTATAAGTCCCTAATTCTTAAAACAACTCTACAAGGTAGAATTATTATCCTCTTTTTGCAGTTGAAGACACTGACACTTGGAGAGGTCAAGTGATTTTCTCAAGTTTATATAGCAAATAAATGTAGATTCAGAATTCATATCAGGATTTGTTGGTGTTATAGTCTGTGGTTCTTGGTGCTTCTTAAACCATACTGGATGGGGTTCTTTATCAGGTCCTTAGAAGGATAGCAGAAAGAATAACTGAGAAAGAAACTGGACCCATAATAGGGAACAATTTTATACATTTTTCTAATGGCTAATATACATATATAACTACAGACTGTGTAGTACTACAGACTATGTAAAAGGATCACTGCCATGTGATTTTGGTGTTAACCCATTAATTCACGAAACATAGATAGAGTCTACCATGTCAGGCCCTGTACTAGGTGCTGGGGGTATGGTGGCAAGTGGGATATGGTTTCTGGCCCTTACCTCTTCCTGTGGGAGTTAGCTAACAGGTCTTCCTGGTCTGGACCCTTGACATCTGTTGTACTCTGAGGAGTATCTAATCTGTTTCTTCATCCCATGCTGGTTTATGCCTGACTTTTTTGCTTCAAAGCTGATAATTCATTTATGATTAACTAGTAGCAGCTTCTTGGAGTGTTGTTTTAAAGATAATGGGGCTGTATCTGTAATCAGTGGCAGAATGCAGTGACTAGTTCTGCTTGCAATGGGGGCAGGAGGGAGAATGAAGGCAAACAAGCCATGTATTTTTCTTACCTGAACTAGTTGTCCAGAACGATTCATTTTTCTCTGCAGTTGTTATAAATGACACCAACTGTATTTTATTGCTTGAATTCACCATTTCTCAAACTGCTGTATAATCTCTTTTCCTCCTGGGAAGTCCTGGAGTAAAGAAATCCATTTAACTTGATGGAGACATAGTTTCTCAAACATATTTTTTTGTAAAGGAATATTGTATCTTCTTCATTGCTAATTGCACAATCCTTACCAGTGCTGGATGTATCACTTTGTCCTTGTCCACTATCACTGCCCACAAGTGCCTTTGATTTCCTGATGTTATTGTAGTGGCTTCTGTTGGGAAGGAAAAGTCCTGGATTGAATGTTACTGCATTCTATGCAAACCGTTTATTCAATATTTTCTTCTTCTGTCTTGCTATCTAAAATTCCTCTTGCTGTCATACTGGAAATGGTCACTGGTTGTGTGTCTGCAGTTTTACTGTTTAACCTTTTCAACACCACACACAAATGAGTCCTTGCATTTCTGAGGTAGCTCTGTTCACTCTGTTTGTTGGTTGAGTGTGTTAGTCACTCAGCCTTGTCCGACTCTTTGCCACCCTGTGGACTGTAGCTGGCCAGGCTTCTCTGTCCGTGGAATTCCCCAGGCAAAAATACTAGTGTGGGTTGCAATTTCTTTCTCCAGGAGATCTTCCTGACCCAGAGATCGAACCCTGTCTCCCACATTGCAGGCAGTTTCTTTACCATCTGAACCACTAGGGACACCCGTGTTTGTTGGTTGAAAGCCACGCTAATTAATGGGAAACTTCCTCTAAGAAGTTAATCCTCAAATGGATGTTGCCTTATGAGAAATGCGTTTGAATTGCTGAACAGGTTTCTCTCTGTCCACTTGTGGTTACCTCTCTGGCCAGGGAGGGTAAGGAGATGGTGGTAGTTGTGCTACAGAATGGTATAGTCATGCAAAGAGTATTGCTTTTGGAGTCACTCACTCTATGTAAAGTTCTGGTAACATTGCTTCATTGCTATGTAAACTTAAGCCAATCACTTAAACTCTGAATGTCAGTTGACTTAATTATAAATGATGATTATAATAATAATTCTGATCTTCCTTCTTTAGTCCTTTTGAGAGGACTAAATGAGATGATATATAGAAGTAATTTTGCAAAAATAAGTTGTTATTATTAGATGTCTGTGTTTACGTTTTCCCTGCTGGTTTTCCCACTGCTCTTGTGTTAACCAGATGCATTATGTGAAATACAGTCTTTCTTGTGGCGTTTCCAGGTGTGCTTTATATGAAAAACTCGTGGATGAAACTCCTGATGTAAGTCCAACTTAGTTTTGGTGGTAAAGTTTGTCTTGTTTTTTCTTTGACCACTTCCTTTGTTCATCATTATTTATAAATTTTAAGCATAGTGTTGACCCTCATTCATAAATTATGCCACAGTGTTAATGACTTTTAGCAAGTTTGTGGAAAGAAGAAGTAAAGAGATGTGCTTCTGTCCTACAAAACTTTAAAAAAATTTTAGTTGAATAATTGCTTCAAATAGCTGAGTCTCTGGAAGAAGAGAGAATATAAGAACAGAAAGGTAGAGTGTTAGAATTATTTATTGTGCAAAAGGTTAAGGGGCTATACTCTGTACCTTAACGTAGGTGAAGATGTGAAAAGCTATGAGGAGGAATACCGTTGCACACTTGGAGAAGGAAATGGCAACCCACTGTAGTATTCTTGTCTGGAGAATTCCATGGACAGAGGAGCCTGGCGGGCTATAGTCCATGGGGTGGCAAAGAATCGGACATGTCTGAGTGATTAACACACACACATACACACACGCACACCCCATTGCACACTCTAGGGCTTTTTGCCATCTCACTGGCTGTGTGTCACTCACTCCTTTTTGTCTCCCCTCTCATTTTCTCTTTCCTTTCTGGAACAAGTATCACATTCTTTCACTAGTGACCTGCAGGATGTTTACACTCAGACTTCCTCCTAAGAAAGTCATATTGCTCAACTCCAGCAAGTGGGTCTGCTTCAGCAGCAGGACGACACCTTACCTGAGGCCACATCCTCCCCAGGGTGACCCACATCCAGTGACTGAGTGAGGTGGAAGTATAACGGCTATGCTATTTCTGCCTCATGTGAGACACTAATGGGCACCACTCACTCCAGAGTTCCCAGTCTGGTTAGCTGGGGCTTTGCTGGGCCTGCATTACAGTTCAGGTTCTTCCTCTGCCAAGTTCTGCTTCTTCCTCCTTCCTTTCACAGATATTGATCCCTAACAGTTACCTTAAAAATTGTTTAGTTTTGTTAATGTGTAATTTATGAATTGTAATAGTCACTCTTTAAAAGTGTTCTACTCAGTAGTTTTTAATATATTCACAAAGTTGTACAACTATTGTTACTATCTAATTACAGAACATTTTCATGATCCTCAAAATAAACTCTATACATGTTAGCAGTCACTCTGTATTACCTCCTTCCCCAGCCTCTGGCAACTCTTTGTACTTTCTGCCTATTGATTTATCTGTTATAGATTTTTTTCGTATAAAAGTGAAGTCGCTCAGTCATGTCTGACTCTTTGTGACCCCATGGACTGTAGCCTCACAGGCTCCTCCGTCCATGGGATTTTCCAGGCAAGAGTACTGGAGTGGGTTTCCATTTCCTTCTCCAGGGGATCTTCTTGACCCAGGGATCGAACCCGGGTCTCCCGCATTGTAGGCAGATGCTTTACCGTCTGAGCCACCAGGGAAGACATGGAATCATATACTATATGGCCTTTTGTGACTGGGTTCTTTTCATTTAACATAATGGTTTCAAGGTTATCTGTGTTATACCATGTATCAGTACTTTATTCCTTTTTATGGGTGAATAATATTCCACAATGTAGTCTATAGATCTACTATGATTTATTCATCAATTGATGTACATTGGATTGTTCTAATAAATATCTTGGGCCTCAAACTCTATATCAGCATCTACTTCTGAAGAGCATAACCCGCAAACTACCCTCAGTTGGGGCCCCCAGGATCTCAACTTCTGCACCATTGGGGGTTATCAAGAAATTCTTCCAATAAAGGTGCATGTATGCCAAGTCATTTCAGTCATGTCTGACTCTGCCAGGCTCCTCTGTCCATGGGATCACCAGGCAAGAATACTGGAGGGGGTTGCCATGCCCTCCACCATGGGATCTTCTCAACCCAGGGATCACACCTGTATCTCTTATGTCTCCTGCATTGGCAAGTGGGTTCTTTACCACAAACACCACCTGGGAAGCCATCCCAATAAAGGCGGTTCTTCCCAAAGAAAAATTTTAGCACCAGATGCCAAGATAATTAAAAGTTCTCCATCTTATTATAATAAGTACTGTAGGCCAAGTTGTTGGCTACTTAATCTTAGAGTAGGTGTGTTTGGGGAAGAGGTTAAGTGTGGTTAAAATCTGGTGAAAAAAGGAAAAGATAGAAGGGCCAGGTGAGAAGTGGGGCCAGCAGGACCAGTAGGGGCCACATTGTGAATGGCATTTATGCCATGATCAGATATTTGGACCCTGCCTATAGTAGTAGATTGGAGAAGGAAATGGCAACCCACTCTAGTGTTCTTGCCTGGAGAATCGCAGGGACGGGGGAGCCTGGTTGGCTGTTGTCTGTGGGGTTGCACAGATTTGGACACGACTGAAGCGACTTAGCAGCAGCAGCATAGTAGTGGAGACTCGTGGAAGGCAAGAGAGGTGAAATCAGGTATGCTCTCCCTTCAGTTGTGGATTATGAACGGTAGGCAGCTCATCTATCTTAAAAGGCATTGTGAATTGGCCAAAATCTGAGTAGCGGAAGTTGCTAGAATTTAAGAGATGAATTGTAGGTTGAAGGAGTTTGAATGACTGTCGCATTCTGGGGAAGATGCATATGAGACTCCAGGAAAAGTGGAAAAGAAGCATGGAAAGAGAGACAGTGTGGCATATTGGAAAGAATATGGACTTGAAGTCTGATACACCTGGATTTTTATTCCTCTTTCATCTTTTATTAGTGTTTGTATAAATGGTGGCTCAGAGGTTAAATCATCTGCCTCCAATGCGGGAGACATGGGTTCGATCCCTGGGTCGGGAAGATCCCCTGGAGAAGGAAATGGCAATCCACTCCAGTATTCTTGCCTGGAGAATCCCATGGATGGAGAAGCCTAGTAGGTTACAGTTCACGGGGTCGCAAAGAGTCGGACACGACTGAGCGACTTCACCTCACCTTCATCTTTTATTAGCTCTGTGACTTCTGACAGATTACCTAACTTCATCTTTTAGAGGAGGCTAATAATCCTTACCTCTGAGTATTTTGTTGTGAATTTGAAGTGATGTAGCCTATATATAACGGAGAAGGAGATGGCACCCCACTCCAGTACTTTTGCCTGGAAAATCCCATGGATGGAGGAGCCTGGTAGGCTGTAGTCCATGGGGTCTTGAAGAGTCAGACATGACTGAGCAACTTCACTTTCACTTTTCACTTTCATGCATTGGAGAAGAAATGGCAACCCACTCCAGTGTTCTTGCCTGGAGAATCCCAGGGATGGGGGAGCCTGGTGGGTTGCTGTCTCTGGGGTCTAACAGAGTCGGACACGACTGAAGTGACTTAGCAGCAGCAGCAGCTTGTATAAGATAACCAGCTCTTCTAAACTCACTTGCCCTGTCCTCCTAACCTGGCAAGGTGTGAGAGGCAGGACCCAGGACCTAGGATGGAGGTGAAGAGTCCAGTCACCATGTAACTAGGGGCAGAGGATAGTGATGGTTAGGGGATCTGGGGACCAAGGAGTAGGAAGTGGAAATGAGAGGAGGCCCAGACCCCAGGGAATTGTAGGGCTGGACCCAGGCAGAAGCATATCTGCAAGGATAACATTTCTCTGGAGCTTTGTCCTTTTTAAAGGCTCAGAACAACCGCTCCAGCTCAGGCCTCTCTGCAACTTCAAATGCTGGCTGCTGGGGTCCATTAGGTTGGGGGATCTTGCCACAGCTCACAATTTTAGACCTCTTATAACTGGGTGAAGTGAGGACAAAGGCTGCATTTGGCAGGTGCAACTGCCTGGTGCTAAAGAGTTTCTATCAGCTATCTTCTTCCTTCCTTTTTTGCTTACCTTTTCTCAAACTCTTTCACTGACACATGTCTTGATTTTTAAAATAGTTATTTTGCATCTGCTAATTTTCACTTCCAAGTGATATATGGCTGGGATCCGTGACCTCTGAAGCTCCTTGCTATCCCGTGATGCTGGGACTGAAAATCAGGCAGAGTTCAGCAGCTGCTTACTGAGCTGTCTTGGACACTTGCCATCTCAGAAGTTAATCTCATCCATCTCAGAGTCTGTCACTTAGCTGTGTGGAGATACTACCAGCCTCTGAAAACACTACAATGGTACAGAAAACTGTGTATTTGGCCCCTTGGGGAATCACTCATCTTCTGTGTGGAGACACTGCCAAGCTCTAGAAACCTGAAAGAGCTACAGAACTTGTGTATTTGATGTGTTGGGGTTCACTCACTGGCACTTCTGAATTCAAGGGTATAGAGATAATTGAGTATGTAATAAGGAGCTGGCATCTCCTTATATCAAGTACTTTCTTTCATTGATGCTTAACTAGAAATTGTGAGTGTGTGGTTGCCTTGTGTTCACTTACTTGGTTAACATTTGCCAGGGACCTCTGAATACTCTGAAATTTATGAAATTCTGATTTTTTTTTTTTTGTGGACCAAAGATGGTATAATTTTGCATGATTTGACCTAACACATGACAGGAACTATGCCAGAAGCTGGAAATAAAAAGAGATGAAGCACAAATTTTGGCCAGAAGGAGCTTACGGAGTCCAGGGAGGAGGTGGACACAATAGTTGGAGCATAAGTGACACAGGCTTTATTACAGAGGTGTACAAAGGGCAGTGTGTGTTCTACCCCAAAGGGAAAGAGTAAAGGAAACCCTCTGAACAGGCCTCCTGGGCTTCGGTACAGGGACTAAGTTTTTTTGGTGAAATTTCAAAATTGACCAGCCTTGCTAAGAATGCACAGTGTGGTGGCTTTGTACTAGGTTTAACTTAAGGTCTAACCACTGTAATAAATCCTATTCTGTATCACTCATCCTCATGCTGCTTCTCTGATCATCCGCTGACTAATGTACCCCGTAAGTCTCAGTTCACCTTGTATTTGATTGATTCACTTAAGTAGCAAAGAATAATGTGTTTGCAAATGTCTGCATCTATGAAGACGGCCCCTTGGGTTGAATCAGAGGCTAACTGCCACATCCTAGCTCCCCACTCAGCAAGTCATGTCTTCAACTCCTGCATTATGTTCAATTCAAAGCAGTACCATCTACAGATCTCCTATTAGGATCTAGGTACTGTTTTAAGAGCTTTGCTTACATTAATTCACGACTGTATGACTTGAGAAACTGAGGCACAAAGTAATTAAGTAACCAGTACTCCATATGGTTTCTGAATGAAAGAGAAACTGCTTACATCTCATTTTTACAGCTTTTCATTTGGAAATAGAGATCCTGATATGCATTCCTTTAACTGCTGGCTCTCTCCTCTGCTTTCCCTCATCAGAGGCTTGAGTTCCCTAAACCAGACACAGGGCTCTGAGTGTTCAAAGTTTCCCAGATAGAAAAGCTTAAACCTGAATGCATCCTTTGGGGAGGGTCTTCCTGGACCTGCTGCCTTACTCAGTTAGCACTGTAGGAGCCCAGCTGCTGCCAGAAGAGGTCAGGGGGAGGGAGTGTTTCTAGCTTTTAGAAAATAAAACAGAATTTAGTAGCTGAGCCTTGAGGGGAGAGAAAACAGGGAAGATGCAGGGCTAAGCAGTCTCATGTTCAAGGGCTTCCACGGTCTCTCTCCAGTTTGCCTTCCAGATTATGTCCACCCCTGACCCCCAGAAACAACAAATGACTCCTCGTGAATGAATGAACATGTTGCTGTCTTCTGTGCCTCTGTTTGCTGTGCCCTCTGCTGACTCACTCCTACTGACTTCAAGACTGAGCTAAAAGTCACCTTCTGAGATATCTTCCTTTAGGCTAGTGCATGGTCTCACTTGGAGACCTTGCTGAACTGCAGATCTTAATTCAGTAGGTTTGAGGTGAAACCTAGACTGCATTTCTAATAAGGTCTGGGGAATAGAGATCTGTGGACCACATGTTGATCTGTGGATCACATTTTGAGTAGCAAGGCTCTAGATCTCATTGTTTAGTTTTTTTGTTTTTGGTGGGGGGACTTAAGTCTGTAAAAGTTATTATAAGGGAAACAAGATGTTTTGCAATGACTCAAGCTAATTTGGCATTGGTAAATTGTTCTGGTAGATATGTAGGGTGGCCACTGTCCTGGTTTGCCTAGCATTCTGGTGTTTCTTGGGACAGGGGACTTTCAATGTCCTGGACAAAGCAGATTTTCAGAGCTCTAATAGTGTCAGGTGGGTGGGACTATAAATTATCTTCCTTACAACCTCTACACCAGCTGAGGTCTTTGATAAAATTCTGCTAAAGTTACAAATGTTTATTAGCCAAACAGTAAAAGAACAGTCCTGTAACTCACTCTTGAGGCTTTGGGGGGCCAGTCTCTGCCTTTGGCACTGTAAACAGCACTAGCAGGATCGGTTCTCTTTAAGGTGAACATAAGGATTTTATAATGATGGAGCCAGCCAACTTTGGAGTAGGTTCAAGTGACTGTCTTCTATGGAAAGAGACACAGGACAAAAGGAACACTAGACCTCAGGCACAAAACCCAAAATGTTAGACTGTTTGGTTGAATTTGTATATTTTATTCAAGCATGAACAATGGGCTTAATTCTGCACCCAGTAAGGAGCCCTGAGGGTTTTAGAGCTTCTTTAGGGGTATTAGGTTCAGCCAGGGAATCAACTCTGTGCCTCTCTCAGACTTAATTAGATAAAGGTTTTGTTGGTCTTTTTTGATATTTTTGCCTGGAAGGTGAGTGAAAGTTCATCTCAAGAAAGGACTACCATTCAAAGCTATTTTATTCCACATTGCAGTATATCCCAGATAAAACCCCCTTGAGACTCCTGTATTCTTGTTCAACATCAGGAAGAAAGAGGGGCACAGAATTGGTTTCTCTGGGCTCTGAGGAGCACACAAAATAGCAAGACCCCTCCCAGGGTTCAGAGAAGCCAAATCATGTGGGGTCCAAGGGCTGCTGTGAAGTTGCTTCAAGCTTTTTTTCCTGAAGATCTCTTTCTGATTGAGCCTTAGTCTCTTAAAAACATTTAGAAGAATCACTTCTATTTGTATTCCTGGAAAAAAGGAGAGAGAAGGAGAAAAACTATATCTTTGCCTCTAGGCCTTTCAGAAGAAACCAGCTGGGGGACGGGAGGCTGGGCTGCTGAGATGGAAGTTCTGTGAACAGATTTTTCAGAGCAAGTGCTAGCATTGGTGAAGCTTTCATCCTCCCTGTGGATTTGTACGCCAACCTCTAATACCCATTCAGCAAAACAACTTCACCTTTCACCTACTTTCTTTGTTTTCCAGCTGTTTGGTGTGTGCTCTGTGTGCACATGTGAGCAATTCTTAATGATATCATTTACTTATACCATTTTTTCTTCAACAGAGAAAGAAAAGACACCCTCACTGAGGATGTAAAAGTTAGGATACTAAGGGGGTATGAGTATGTTAGTGTAGGAAGTGACCCCAAGGGGATCCAGAGTATGGCCTACAGTTGGGTGGCAGCCCTGACTTCACACAAAGAGCCTTCATTTTGTAGATGATGAAACTGAAACTTGCAGAGGGGAAATAGCTTATGCTGAGGCTGGGAAATAAGTGAATCTGAAAGGTTTTTTTAATGCTCAAAATTCATGTAGTCTCGGGGTTGAAAGGGATCTTAATTTCATCTGCACCTTCAAGTAGATGCCTGAATTCTGGTGTCTAAGTCCTTGTAAAGTAGTGCTATGGCCAGTGTGGCCTTACTGAGTAATGGGGTGATCATTACTGTTACNTTGGACACGACTGAAGCGACTTAGCAGCAGCAGCATAGTAGTGGAGACTCGTGGAAGGCAAGAGAGGTGAAATCAGGTATGCTCTCCCTTCAGTTGTGGATTATGAACGGTAGGCAGCTCATCTATCTTAAAAGGCATTGTGAATTGGCCAAAATCTGAGTAGCGGAAGTTGCTAGAATTTAAGAGATGAATTGTAGGTTGAAGGAGTTTGAATGACTGTCGCATTCTGGGGAAGATGCATATGAGACTCCAGGAAAAGTGGAAAAGAAGCATGGAAAGAGAGACAGTGTGGCATATTGGAAAGAATATGGACTTGAAGTCTGATACACCTGGATTTTTATTCCTCTTTCATCTTTTATTAGTGTTTGTATAAATGGTGGCTCAGAGGTTAAATCATCTGCCTCCAATGCGGGAGACATGGGTTCGATCCCTGGGTCTGGAAGATCCCCTGGAGAAGGAAATGGCAATCCACTCCAGTATTCTTGCCTGGAGAATCCCATGGATGGAGAAGCCTAGTAGGTTACAGTTCACGGGGTCGCAAAGAGTCGGACACGACTGAGCGACTTCACCTCACCTTCATCTTTTATTAGCTCTGTGACTTCTGACAGATTACCTAACTTCATCTTTTAGAGGAGGCTAATAATCCTTACCTCGGAGTATTTTGTTGTGAATTTGAAGTGATGTAGCCTATATATAACGGAGAAGGAGATGGCACCCCACTCCAGTACTTTTGCCTGGAAAATCCCATGGATGGAGGAGCCTGGTAGGCTGTAGTCCATGGGGTCTTGAAGAGTCAGACATGACTGAGCAACTTCACTTTCACTTTTCACTTTCATGCATTGGAGAAGAAATGGCAACCCACTCCAGTGTTCTTGCCTGGAGAATCCCAGGGATGAGGGAGCCTGGTGGGTTGCTGTCTCTGGGGTCTAACAGAGTCGGACACGACTGAAGTGACTTAGCAGCAGCAGCAGCTTGTATAAGATAACCAGCTCTTCTAAACTCACTTGCCCTGTCCTCCTAACCTGGCAAGGTGTGAGAGGCAGGACCCAGGACCTAGGATGGAGGTGAAGAGTCCAGTCACCATGTAACTAGGGGCAGAGGATAGTGATGGTTAGGGGATCTGGGGACCAAGGAGTAGGAAGTGGAAATGAGAGGAGGCCCAGACCCCAGGGAATTGTAGGGCTGGACCCAGGCAGAAGCATATCTGCAAGGATAACATTTCTCTGGAGCTTTGTCCTTTTTAAAGGCTCAGAACAACCGCTCCAGCTCAGGCCTCTCTGCAACTTCAAATGCTGGCTGCTGGGGTCCATTAGGTTGGGGGATCTTGCCACAGCTCACAATTTTAGACCTCTTATAACTGGGTGAAGTGAGGACAAAGGCTGCATTTGGCAGGTGCAACTGCCTGGTGCTAAAGAGTTTCTATCAGCTATCTTCTTCCTTCCTTTTTTGCTTACCTTTTCTCAAACTCTTTCACTGACACATGTCTTGATTTTTAAAATAGTTATTTTGCATCTGCTAATTTTCACTTCCAAGTGATATATGGCTGGGATCCGTGACCTCTGAAGCTCCTTGCTATCCCGTGATGCTGGGACTGAAAATCAGGCAGAGTTCAGCAGCTGCTTACTGAGCTGTCTTGGACACTTGCCATCTCAGAAGTTAATCTCATCCATCTCAGAGTCTGTCACTTAGCTGTGTGGAGATACTACCAGCCTCTGAAAACACTACAATGGTACAGAAAACTGTGTATTTGGCCCCTTGGGGAATCACTCATCTTCTGTGTGGAGACACTGCCAAGCTCTAGAAACCTGAAAGAGCTACAGAACTTGTGTATTTGATGTGTTGGGGTTCACTCACTGGCACTTCTGAATTCAAGGGTATAGAGATAATTGAGTATGTAATAAGGAGCTGGCATCTCCTTATATCAAGTACTTTCTTTCATTGATGCTTAACTAGAAATTGTGAGTGTGTGGTTGCCTTGTGTTCACTTACTTGGTTAACATTTGCCAGGGACCTCTGAATACTCTGAAATTTATGAAATTCTGATTTTTTTTTTTTTGTGGACCAAAGATGGTATAATTTTGCATGATTTGACCTAACACATGACAGGAACTATGCCAGAAGCTGGAAATAAAAAGAGATGAAGCACAAATTTTGGCCAGAAGGAGCTTACGGAGTCCAGGGAGGAGGTGGACACAATAGTTGGAGCATAAGTGACACAGGCTTTATTACAGAGGTGTACAAAGGGCAGTGTGTGTTCTACCCCAAAGGGAAAGAGTAAAGGAAACCCTCTGAACAGGCCTCCTGGGCTTCGGTACAGGGACTAAGTTTTTTTGGTGAAATTTCAAAATTGACCAGCCTTGCTAAGAATGCACAGTGTGGTGGCTTTGTACTAGGTTTAACTTAAGGTCTAACCACTGTAATAAATCCTATTCTGTATCACTCATCCTCATGCTGCTTCTCTGATCATCCGCTGACTAATGTACCCCGTAAGTCTCAGTTCACCTTGTATTTGATTGATTCACTTAAGTAGCAAAGAATAATGTGTTTGCAAATGTCTGCATCTATGAAGACGGCCCCTTGGGTTGAATCAGAGGCTAACTGCCACATCCTAGCTCCCCACTCAGCAAGTCATGTCTTCAACTCCTGCATTATGTTCAATTCAAAGCAGTACCATCTACAGATCTCCTATTAGGATCTAGGTACTGTTTTAAGAGCTTTGCTTACATTAATTCACGACTGTATGACTTGAGAAACTGAGGCACAAAGTAATTAAGTAACCAGTACTCCATATGGTTTCTGAATGAAAGAGAAACTGCTTACATCTCATTTTTACAGCTTTTCATTTGGAAATAGAGATCCTGATATGCATTCCTTTAACTGCTGGCTCTCTCCTCTGCTTTCCCTCATCAGAGGCTTGAGTTCCCTAAACCAGACACAGGGCTCTGAGTGTTCAAAGTTTCCCAGATAGAAAAGCTTAAACCTGAATGCATCCTTTGGGGAGGATCTTCCTGGACCTGCTGCCTTACTCAGTTAGCACTGTAGGAGCCCAGCTGCTGCCAGAAGAGGTCAGGGGGAGGGAGTGTTTCTAGCTTTTAGAAAATAAAACAGAATTTAGTAGCTGAGCCTTGAGGGGAGAGAAAACAGGGAAGATGCAGGGCTAAGCAGTCTCATGTTCAAGGGCTTCCACGGTCTCTCTCCAGTTTGCCTTCCAGATTATGTCCACCCCTGACCCCCAGAAACAACAAATGACTCCTCGTGAATGAATGAACATGTTGCTGTCTTCTGTGCCTCTGTTTGCTGTGCCCTCTGCTGACTCACTCCTACTGACTTCAAGACTGAGCTAAAAGTCACCTTCTGAGATATCTTCCTTTAGGCTAGTGCATGGTCTCACTTGGAGACCTTGCTGAACTGCAGATCTTAATTCAGTAGGTTTGAGGTGGAACCTAGACTGCATTTCTAATAAGGTCTGGGGAATAGAGATCTGTGGACCACATGTTGATCTGTGGATCACATTTTGAGTAGCAAGGCTCTAGATCTCATTGTTTAGTTTTTTTGTTTTTGGTGGGGGGACTTAAGTCTGTAAAAGTTATTATAAGGGAAACAAGATGTTTTGCAATGACTCAAGCTAATTTGGCATTGGTAAATTGTTCTGGTAGATATGTAGGGTGGCCACTGTCCTGGTTTGCCTAGCATTCTGGTGTTTCTTGGGACAGGGGACTTTCAATGTCCTGGACAAAGCAGATTTTCAGAGCTCTAATAGTGTCAGGTGGGTGGGACTATAAATTATCTTCCTTACAACCTCTACACCAGCTGAGGTCTTTGATAAAATTCTGCTAAAGTTACAAATGTTTATTAGCCAAACAGTAAAAGAACAGTCCTGTAACTCACTCTTGAGGCTTTGGGGGGCCAGTCTCTGCCTTTGGCACTGTAAACAGCACTAGCAGGATCGGTTCTCTTTAAGGTGAACATAAGGATTTTATAATGATGGAGCCAGCCAACTTTGGAGTAGGTTCAAGTGACTGTCTTCTATGGAAAGAGACACAGGACAAAAGGAACACTAGACCTCAGGCACAAAACCCAAAATGTTAGACTGTTTGGTTGAATTTGTATATTTTATTCAAGCATGAACAATGGGCTTAATTCTGCACCCAGTAAGGAGCCCTGAGGGTTTTAGAGCTTCTTTAGGGGTATTAGGTTCAGCCAGGGAATCAACTCTGTGCCTCTCTCAGACTTAATTAGATAAAGGTTTTGTTGGTCTTTTTTGATATTTTTGCCTGGAAGGTGAGTGAAAGTTCATCTCAAGAAAGGACTACCATTCAAAGCTATTTTATTCCACATTGCAGTATATCCCAGATAAAACCCCCTTGAGACTCCTGTATTCTTGTTCAACATCAGGAAGAAAGAGGGGCACAGAATTGGTTTCTCTGGGCTCTGAGGAGCACACAAAATAGCAAGACCCCTCCCAGGGTTCAGAGAAGCCAAATCATGTGGGGTCCAAGGGCTGCTGTGAAGTTGCTTCAAGCTTTTTTTCCTGAAGATCTCTTTCTGATTGAGCCTTAGTCTCTTAAAAACATTTAGAAGAATCACTTCTATTTGTATTCCTGGAAAAAAGGAGAGAGAAGGAGAAAAACTATATCTTTGCCTCTAGGCCTTTCAGAAGAAACCAGCTGGGGGACGGGAGGCTGGGCTGCTGAGATGGAAGTTCTGTGAACAGATTTTTCAGAGCAAGTGCTAGCATTGGTGAAGCTTTCATCCTCCCTGTGGATTTGTACGCCAACCTCTAATACCCATTCAGCAAAACAACTTCACCTTTCACCTACTTTCTTTGTTTTCCAGCTGTTTGGTGTGTGCTCTGTGTGCACATGTGAGCAATTCTTAATGATATCATTTACTTATACCATTTTTTCTTCAACAGAGAAAGAAAAGACATCCTCACTGAGGATGTAAAAGTTAGGATACTAAGGGGGTATGAGTATGTTAGTGTAGGAAGTGACCCCAAGGGGATCCAGAGTATGGCCTACAGTTGGGTGGCAGCCCTGACTTCACACAAAGAGCCTTCATTTTGTAGATGATGAAACTGAAACTTGCAGAGGGGAAATAGCTTATGCTGAGGCTGGGAAATAAGTGAATCTGAAAGGTTTTTTTAATGCTCAAAATTCATGTAGTCTCGGGGTTGAAAGGGATCTTAATTTCATCTGCACCTTCAAGTAGATGCCTGAATTCTGGTGTCTAAGTCCTTGTAAAGTAGTGCTATGGCCAGTGTGGCCTTACTGAGTAATGGGGTGATCATTACTGTTACAAAAATGGGCCTTCTTTTGACAATTTCTTTGGATAGAGGATATTTTGACAAGACCATGTTTTGAACTCTCTTTCTGAATACATTAATTTCAGTTAGAATTATATCAATATTGATGAATTTTCATTGAGAAGGTATTTCTTGGAGCAAACTTCATTTAACTTTGATCAGTTCATTGTAGGACACCTAAAAACCTTTCATTTCCACAAGGGATGAAGCCTCTCCTAAATATAACTCTATTATTTGGGACAGATATCTTGTAACTAAGAGTTCTATAGAACAAATTTAGGAAAATGTTGATCTGAGCAGTAGAATGAAATTCTAAAAAAGATACATGTAAATTTCAGGGTTTTGAATCAGATAATATTTCAAATATAATAGAGGAATTTATCACAGAAAAGCAACCAATGGAAAACATATTGCTAAGGGAGAAGAACCACATTTGTAGAACACATATCAATTTTAATTAATACATATTATAAATCATTTGAAAGTATGTATGTAAATGTCTTAATGCTTATTTTGTACATAATGTTTTGGGAGACTTTAATTTTTTTATTTTGCTTGTCTCTATTTTCTAAATTTCTAAATTGAATAGTACTCTAACGACAAAAAGTCTCAAAATATCCAGATAAATCCTTCAGAAAAACGAAGGATGCTTTTGGTAGGGAGAATAAGCATTATCCCCTCTTTTATCTTCTTTGTAGCTCAGGGAGAGTCTCATCTTCTGCGAGAGATACATAGCTAAACTATTGTTTTCCTTCTTGTTAAAAAAATTATTTGTTTATTTTTACTTTTTGGCTGTGCAGGGACTTTGTTATTGCACAAACTTTCTCTAGTTGTGGAGGGTGGGAGCTCCTCTCTAGTTGAGGTGTGAGGGCTTCTCATTGCGGTGGCTTCTCCTGTGGCAGAGCACACGCTCTGGGCTGCATGGGTGTCAGCGACTGCAGCCTGCGGGCGCTAGAGCACCAGTTCAGTCATTGCAGTGCATAGGCTTAGTTGCTCTGTGGCATGTAGGATCTTCCTGGACTTTCAGGGATCAAACTGGTGTCCCTTGCATTGCAAGGCAGATTCTTAACCACTGGACCACCAGGAAAGCCCCTTCCTTCTTCTGTCAAAAACTACCATGATACCTGCCTGCATATCAAGTCTAATCTCCTCTGCCTTATTGTTAAGACCATGTATAATCTCTCAGATTCACCTAATTTGGTCCCACTTTTTAAAATTTTTATTTTATATTACAGTATAGTTGTCTTACAATGTTGCATTAGTTTCAGGTATAGAACTGATTCAGTTATACACATACATGTATCCATTCTTTTTCAGATTCTTTTCCCATGTGAGTGTTTATAGAATAATGAGGAGAGTTTCCTGTGCTACACAGTAGGTCCTTGTTGATGATCTATTTTATATGTAGGAATGTATATATGTTAGTCCCAAACTCCTACTTTATCTCTCCCCTCAATATTTCCCTTTCCTTAACCATAAATTTGTTTTCAAAGTCTGTAAGTCTGTCTCTGTTTTGCAGATACATTCATTTGTATCTTTTTCTTAGATTCCATGTGTAAGTGATGCCATATGATATTTGTCTTTGATTTACTTAGTGTGATAATCTCTAGGTCCATCCGTGTTATTGAAGATGGCATTATGGTCCCATTCTTTTTTTTTTTCTTGTTCGATAAGTTTATTATTGTCTTTACCTGAAAAATCCAGATAGAAGATTGTGGTTTGGTTTATTAATTCCTGGGCTTCTCTTGTGGCTCAGCTGGTAAAGAATCCACCTGCAATGCGGGAGATCTGGGTTCGATGCCTGGATTGGGAAGATCCCCTGGAGAAGGGAAAGGCTACCCACTCCAGTCTTCTGGCCTGGAGAATTCCATGGACTATACAGTCCATTGGACCGCAAAGAGTTGGACATGACTGAGCAACTTTCACTTTCACTTTATTAACTCCCAGCAGCCCATTCCTGAGTTCTAAGGAAGCTTGCCTTCTTCTGAGCTACCTGATCTTTCTTCTGAGCAAGTGACATTTTGGACTGATTCCACCTCTTCTTTTTAACTTCTTTCTTAGGCTTCTTCTCATATACTGAATTTNAAATTTGAGGACTTCATAACCACTCACTGAAGAGTCACCTGCAAAGTATGTCACAACAGATACTTGTGTAATACAGGTTATTCACATTCTTTCATTAGACAAACTTAACCCCTCATGTTTCAAAAGGATTCATATTATCCATGAATTATTTTGATTTGATAAGTGTACAAATATAAAAATATTTTGCAGCAAGATATACAACTGTGATTATTTAGCACAGCAATTATAAAATATTAATAGATGTATGAATGGATATGAGTAGTAGGGCCAATGGGACACCTCTGATTTGCTCTGTATGTCTCTATATGCCAGGTATTCTAAGGATTGATAAGGGAGATACAGAAACATATTGGGTATGGTATAAAACAGTGTACTATGATGTACAGTGGTGGAAGGCCACAAATATATTTCATGGCAATAATAAGTTCTTACCAAGGATATGAGGAAGAAAGAACTTTATTGGGCCTTCCTTGAAGAAGCCAGAGATGGGGAGGGCATTTTAGATTAACAAAAAGCATAGGCAAAGTATGAATATAATTTACTGATGCTAAAGCTTAGACTATTTGCATTATTAATGGTAATAGATGTTAGCTGAAGTAAAAAACAAGCCTAAAATCTGAATGGATTAATACAGTTACAGTTCAGTCACTCAGTCATATCCAGCTCTTTGTGACCCCATGGACTGCAGCATGCATGCCAAGCTTCCTTGTCGATCACCAATTGACGGAGCTTACTCAAACTCCAGTTGATCCAGTTGGCGATGCCATCCAACCATCTCATCCTCTGTTGTCCCCCTTTCTCCTGCTGTCTTCAATCTTTTCCAGCATCAAGGTTGTTTCTAATGAGTCAGTTCTTTGCATCAGTTGGCCAAAATATTGGAGATTTAGCTTCAGCATCCGTCCTCCTAATAAATATTCAGGACTGATTTCTTTTACGATTGACTGGTTTGATCTCCTTGCAGTCCAAGGGACTTTCAAGAATGTTCTGCAACACCAGAGATCAAAAGTATCAATTCTTTGGTGCTCAGCTTTCTTTATAGTCCAATTCTCACATCCATAATAACTACTGGAAAAACCATAGCTTTGACCAGATGGCCATTTGTCAGCAAAGTAATGTCTCTGCTTTCTAATAAGCTGTTTAGGTTGCTCATAGCTTTTCTTCCAAGGAGCAAGCATCTTTTAATTTCATGGCTGTAGTCACCATCTGCAATGATTTTGGAGCNAAAACTGACCTTTTCCAGTCCTGTGGCCACTGCTGAGTTTTCCAAATTTGCTAGCATATTGAGTGCAGCACTTTCACAGCATCATCTTTCAGGATTTGAAATAGCTCCACTGGAATTCCATAACATCCACTAGCTTTGTTCATTGTGATGCTTTCTAAGGCCCATTTGACTTCACATTCCAGGATGTCTGGCTCTAGGTGGGTGATCACACCATCATGATTATCTGGGTCATGAAGGTCTTTTTTGTACAGTTCTTCTGTGTATTCTTGCCAACTCTTCTTAATATCTTCTGCTTTGCTTAGTTCCATACCATTTCTGTCCTTTATCGAGCCCATCTTTGCATGAAATACTTCCTCAGTATCTCTAATTTTCTTGAAGAGATCTCTAGTCTTTCCCATTCTGTTGTTTTCTTCTATTTCTTTGCATTGATCGCCAAGGAAGGCTTTCTTATGTCTCCTTGCTATTCTTTGGAACTGTGCATTCAGATGCTTATATCTTTTCTATTCTCCTCTGCTTTTACTTTTCTTTTCTCAACTATTTGTAAGGCATCCCCAGACAGCCATTTTGCTTTTTTGCATTTCTTTTCCATGGGGATGGTCTTGATTCCTGTCTCGTCTACAATGTCACGAACATCAGTCCATAGTTCATCAGGCACTCTATCTATCAGATCTAGGCCCTTAAATCTATTTCTCACTTCCACTGTATAATCATAAGGGATTTGATTTAGGTCATATCTGAATGGTCTATTGGTTTTCCCCACTTTCTTCAATTTAAGTCTGAATTTGGCAATAAGGAGTTCATGATCTGAGCCACAGTCAGCTCCCAGTTTTGTTTTTGCTGACTGTATAGAGCTTCTCCATCTTTGGCTGCAAAGAATAAAATCAGTCTAATTTCGGTGTTGACCATCTGGTGATATCCATGTGTAGAGTCTTCTTTCGTCTTGTTGGAAGAGAGTGTTTGCTATGACCAGTGTGTTCTCTTGTCAAAACTCTATTAGCCTTTGCCCTGCTTCATTCAGTACTCCTGTTAGAGCCAAACCGGATTAAAACCTGAGTCATGACTCCTGGGAACCACACCCTGGGAAAGTCCCCAATGACGCCAAACACGAGCCAATCAGAATTAGGATTTTGATTCAAACCTGAGCCAAAGAGATTTTGTGATTCGTGTGATTTGAAAAATCCCATGTGTGTGCATGAGCTAACCAATAGCTGTTTGCCAACTCTTCTGTTGCAACATTTGAACCGGGCTAAATGTATACATACTGCTGTAATTCAGAGCTTGGGGCTCTCATCAAGACTCCACCACGCTGGATGAGACGGGAGCCCTAGCTCGAGCTAGCAATAAAACCCCTTTATGCTTTTGCATTGCTGTGGACGTCTTATTCTCTCAGTTCTGGGATCCGGACTCTGGGCATAACACTCCAAGGCCTCATTTGCTTGTTACTCCAGGTATTTCTTGACTTCCTACTTTTGCATTCCAGTCCCCTATAATGAAAAGGACAGCTCCCTAGTTAATCACCTTCCAAATCCTCTGAGGGTTATTCTAAGTGAGGATAGCGCACTTCCCCCACACTCCCCTCCGACTGTGCTCTTCTCTGTAATTCAGCCATGTTCAAGCACATCTGACTTTAGTAGACCAAGAACCTCAGAGACCAGGAGGGCGCTACAGCTGTCTCTTGGAAACTGCTGAGGTTTCATTTATTCACCATTGTGCTGGGTGGTGGCATGAAAAACACCATCTCTGTACACCAGTGCAGAATCGAATGTCAGAGACAGAGTTTGGGGTGAAGTAGAAAAGAATAGTTTTATTGCTTTGCCAGGCAAAGGGGGATACAGTTGGTTCCTGCCCTTTAAACTGTGTGGCAGGTTTGGCTGAGGAGTTTTATACTGATCGCTCAGGGCAGAGCTGCTAATAGGGGTCAGGGTGTGTGCAGGGCCTGCACTGCTTTAATCCAGCCTCAGGTGGTCTAATGAGCTTCTCTGGTTCCTTTCATCTGGCCTCAGGTAGTCTCCTGATGAGCTTCTTAAGGTTATCAAGCTGTGACCTTCTCTGGAATGAAGTTCCAGAGTTTCCATTTGTTGTGGGTTTTAGTTCTGTAAAGAGCTCAAAGATACCCTGTGTATCCCTTGAGGTGGAACCAGAACAGGCCCCAAGTCTGCATTGTTGTTTGTTGGCTGCTCCTCCCAAATCTCTGCCTCCCCTCCCTTTCCTGATTAGCAACTGGTGGAAAGGTTTCCATGCCCAGGAACCCACAGAGTCCTGCTCGGTTTCAGTGGGCCCTGCACCTAACATTGTTAACGAAGATTTCAAGAAGGTGCAAAGGCGATATGCTTCTGGGCCAATGAAAGTGCACTTCTGCTCCAGATTCACTGAAGTGCATTTTAATAGAATCTAAAGTCAGGGTAGAGGAAACCAGATTCTTTTGTATTTCAACTTCATAACAATTTTGTGCGGTAGATACTGTTATCTTTTTATAGATGAGACTTCAAATGTTAAGTGACTTATCCAAGGTCACATTTGATAAGCTGTGGAATTGAGATTCAATCTGATTAAAAAAATCTGTATGTGGTGTTATGATTTATTTTAAAATAAACTTTTAATTTTAGCAAAATTTTAGATTTACAGAAAGACCGCGAAGATAATACAGAGTTCCCATATACCCCATATCCTATTTCTCCTATAATTAATATCATCCATTAGTATGATACATTTGTCACTATTAATAAACCAGTAATGGTACATTGTTAAGAACTAAAGTCTATGGTTCATCCAGATTTCCTCAATTTTTTCCTGATGACTTTTCGCTTGCTTCAGGGTCCCATCCAGGATACCACAGTACTTTCAATTTTGTTCAGTCGCTCAGTCATGTTGACTCTTTGCGACCCCATGGATTGCAGCACGCCAAGCTTCTCTGTCCTTAACCACCTCCCAGAGCTTGCTCAAACTCATGTCCATTGAGTCGGCGATGCCATCCAACCATCTCATCCTCTGTCGNGTTCAGTCGCTCAGTCATGTTGACTCTTTGCGACCCCATGGATTGCAGCACGCCAAGCTTCTCTGTCCTTAACCACCTCCCAGAGCTTGCTCAAACTCATGTCCATTGAGTCGGCGATGCCATCCAACCATCTCATCCTCTGTCGTCCCCTTCTTCTCCTGCCTTCAATCTTAATAGGTCTACTTATGATTGTCTTGATTGTGGCAGTTTGTCAGACTTTATCACTTGTATGTGGAATCCAAAAAATTAAACAATGAATAGATATAACAAGACAGAAGCAGACCCACAGATATAGAGAACAAACTAGTAGTTGCCGATGGGGAAAGGCGGGGAGAGACAAGGGTAGGGAGACAAGACAAGGGGTACGAACTATTACGTATAAAATAAATAAACTACGAGGATATGTTGTACAGCACAGGGAATATAACCAATATTTTGCAACTTTAAATGGAGTATAATCTGTAAAAATTTTGAGTCATTATGTTGTAAACCTGAAACTAATATAATATTGTAACTCAATAATATATTAATTAAGAATTGAAAACACAAATGACTGTTAAAAACATGGAATATTATATGTCAAAGATTTTATTTAAGTTACTCATTAGTGAGGGAGCCAGTAAGGTCATAAAACTGGTTTTAAAGAGTAATTTCCCTGGTGATACAGTGGCTAAGACTCTGTGTTCTCAATGCAGGGGGCACAGGTCAGGGAAGCTGATTTCACATGCTGCAACTAAGGGTTCATGTGCTGAAACGAGAAGATCTCAAATGCCACAACTAAGCACCGATGAAGACAAATAAACGAATATTGAAAAAAAAAAAAAGAGTATTTGAGGAACAAGATAATTGTAGACAATTTTAAAACGGAACATCAAAATAAGATCACTGGATTAGATACAAAACTGATTTAATGTCCTATAGAGCAGCAAAAACTATAACTTTTGTGGTTATCATATCTACCAGTCAGAAATCATTTGCATCTCTGCTAGCCACAAATCTACAAGTCAACTGCAATGTTGCCAAGTCTGAGCTTTAATTAATAGTAAATAGCAAAGTCATAGAATGATGCCTTCTCATGAGAAATTAAATAATAGTTGGATGGGTCTGCTAAACAGTATTCAGTACGACATTGAAAGGACAGGTGCACTTAAACTTACTTATTAAATTATACTTGATTAATTTTTCTTAACAATTATCCAGCGTCATCTCCTGTGGAACTCTAGGAAACGGCAGGAAAGTATCTTTGCCAGCCTAGGTAGGCCTAGTGGCCTCCCCACAGAATCCACTCTGGTTTTGCTCCAGAAAACAGAAGGTCCTTCCTGGTGGAGAATTAGCCTCCAGTCTAGGGAGACAGACTTCCCTGGTGGCTCAGACGGTAGAGTGTCTGTCTGCAATGCGGGAGACCTGGGTTTGAGCCTTGGGTTGGGAAGATCCTCTGGAGAAGGAAATGACAATCCACTCCAGTACTATTGCCTGGAAAATCCCATGGACAGNTCAGACGGTAGAGTGTCTGTCTGCAATGCGGGAGACCTGGGTTTGAGCCTTGGGTTGGGAAGATCCTCTGGAGAAGGAAATGACAATCCACTCCAGTACTATTGCCTGGAAAATCCCATGGACAGAGGGGCCTGGTAGGCTAAAATCTATGCAATCGCAAAGAGTCGACACAGCTGAGCGACTTCACTCACTCACTAGGGAGACAGAAGGTTGCAAAGGGAGGCCAGAAACAGACCTGGGGGCTTAACACTTATTTTCTTCTCACAGCACCATTTCCTGGCACTGTTGGCCACAAAATATTAAACCTGATCAATCCATAGCAACACCCCTTTCTTGATTATGGGAAGACAATGAGGCTTGGCAAAGTGGACAGAAGTGGATTTCACTCCAGAAAGTAAAACACTCTACACAGCTTCCAAATTTTAACACCACATAATAGTACTAATTTTTCTTTAATGCCTTTTAGATTGAGTGCTGAGGGCAGGACTTTACATTCTTCACAGCCTCTGGCTTTGGGGCTGAATTAGTGCAGGTGCTCTTTAAGAAGCAGCTGTGTGAAGAAGAATTTACAATTTGGGGGTTTTGTAAAAAATGGGATCACACAGGAGAAAGTGTTTTGAGATGCCTACACCAAAGACTTGCTATTTATGAGGCCTTGCTGTGAGGGGGTGTCTTGAGGACACAGTATTCCCAAAGAAGTACTTTCCAAAAACACAAGAATGCCTTTTTTTTTTTTTTTAAATGCAACCCAGATGGCAATACCTAATAATAATGCAATTTTTAAAAAAAGATCCTAGGCCTGACTTTAGATTATAAATTGGCTCGTTATCAGGAAAAATACTTATTGAAACACAGCCATGATCAATGGCTCCACATAAGCCTGCTGCAAACATCAGGCAGTTATTTGTACATGTGGGATTTGGTACATAGCTTCTCAACAGAGATAATTTTGTTCCAGGATGAGCACCAGGGACAGGAAATTGGACAGGGGTCCTGGTCTGATCATCTGGAAAATAGGGCTAATTGGGATGCCTCCCTCGGAGGTTTGCTTTACTAAGGTTTGATTGGGAGTTCAGAAANCAACAGAGATAATTTTGTTCCAGGATGAGCACCAGGGACAGGAAATTGGACAGGGGTCCTGGTCTGATCATCTGGAAAATAGGGCTAATTGGGATGCCTCCCTCGGAGGTTTGCTTTACTAAGGTTTGATTGGGAGTTCAGAAAGCATTGAATCAAAGACTCTTCAGCACTGTGCCCAGCCTTATTATTTAAATATAAAACCTCTGCTTTTCAAGGCTCTTTGTTTTTCTGTTACATTAAGGCTTTCCTAGGAACTTGTCTGCATTCAACTCACTGTGCCTCTACTTCCTTCTTCAGAAGCATCTTAAATATTATTTAGCATATACTTATTATAGCATATACTTAAATATTATTTAGCATATTATTTAGAATATACTGCCTTTGTCCAACACTCCTTTCCCTGAGACTCAACTCATGCTAGTAGGTTTGTTTTGTCTGTCATTAAAATACTGACTTCCTCCAGTTGCTAGTATCTCTTTTTTGGTCCTTTAACTGTTCTGCTCAGCCATGAGTCAGCAGGTGGACTTGATGGTCAGAGCTCTCATGGAGAAAAGAAATTTTCTCTGGGTTCCAGCCTTATGTGATGTGTGCATTTTTGGCTCAGAGGGGCTCAGTGTTGGGCTGCACTCAAGGTGAGAGCGAGGTTTTCTTTAGAAGGAAAAAAGCACTACCTCAGGCTCCCACCTGTGAAGCACGCTGGAGGGGCAGAAGGTAGGGATGTTGTTGCAGTCTGGGGGACAGGGGGCAATCCTAGAGTCTGCCAATAATAATAAGAGCTAACTGTCAACAGCTATTCTATTTAGAAATTGGCTATCAGTTGTTATTATTAGTACATTCGCTCCATTCTGCATTAATTTGTCTCCAGGCACATACCCAGCACAAACGTTCAGGGCTTCTTATGGTCCACCAGGGGATTTCAGGTCGGTCTCAGTAAAAGGTGCCTTTTGGGGAGATGCCTCCTGAAGCACTTGGACAACGAGTCTCTTCTCTGGTCCTCTCCAGGGTCAGTCTCCATACTGATTGCCTGCTCTATCCTTGACTATCAATATCTGTCGTAGCCTTATTTTATTGCTGAGTCAGACAATCCGTTTTAATTGCCCATTTCCACCTCCAGCTGTGCTTGGTGCCTGCTCATCCCCCTGGATCAGATGCCCAGGGTGGCAATGCAGGCCACCCAGAGCAGCTGTCCTCAGCCTTTTTTGGCACCAGTGACCAATTGCGTGGAAGACAGTTTTTCCACAGACCTGGGGTCGGGCCGATGGTTTCAGAATGATTTACATGCATTGCATTTATTGTGTGCACTTTATTTCTCATCTAATGCTGCTGCTGATCTGATAGGAGTTTCTGGACTCCTGACCTAGAGGATCTCTTACAACTCCTGAGCCCCCAGGTTCTCCATTTTCCTGGGCTGTACTGGGGAAGATGAAGGTTTTGTTCATATGCTGAGCCTCTCCCACTAGCTTCCTGCCCACTCTCAGTGTGTTCTCTTCTAGAAGCTGGCCAGTGCTGTGTCCAGGTCCCTTTTTTTTTGTCCCTCCAGACTCATTCTTCCTTATGTTCCTCCTTGTCCTGGGAGGTGGGTCTGTTTGGACCCCATCAAATGGTTCCTTTGTTTCCTGGCTTCCAGCTGGTCTAGCGGTGAGATGACTGCAGGGGACCTGGGCAGGTCAGGACGTTTATTCCCCTGGTGCTCTCTTTGTGGGATTCCTCAGGTTCTCTCTGATGGAAGGTCAGAGCACCTCCCTAGGGGTCCCTCTCCTCACGGTTCTGAGTTCTGCTAAGCACTCCCTCCCTCAACCCTAGATATGTGCTAGATTAAATTATTGTCCCGAATTCTTTGTCCTTCCTGGTAGCCACACTTTTTGCCCGGATATGACTTTGCAGCTACTCTCATAAAGGGAGGGAGGCAGTGGCGGGGTGTCTTTCTCCTTGCCCTTGGGCTTGGGTCTGTGACTCACTCTGATCAATGGAATGTGAATGAAACCAATTGTTTACACTAGTTTCAAGCCCAGGCCTTTAGAAGCATCATGTGTTTCTGTGCGCCTTTTTGTGCCTCTGCTAGCTCCGTGAGAAGAGCTTCCCCTGGATACTGCTGCCTTCCTCAGTCTGGGCCGTAGAATGAACCTATGTGGAGCAGCCCAGACGTTTATCTGCAGAGGAGGCAAGCCCAGCTGGACACCAGCTTGAGGCAGAGCTCCCAGCTGAGCCAGCTGACCTCCAGTAAGCCCACAGCCTGGGAGAAGCACATGCTTATTGCTGCATTTCACCAAGATTGTGTGATAAAGGGTAGCAACACCCTACTGCTACTAGCACCAGGGTTCTGCTCTTACACCACAAATACTCCCTTTATTAAGCCCTTGGGGAGCCACCCTAATTTGAGTGTCATCTGTTTCCTGTAGTGACACCAAGGGAATGACATAAGCACCAGCTTAGCTCTTCCCCAACATTCTATCACGTTGCCAGCAAGCTCAAAATGTGACATTTGATAACAGCAGCCCTTCTGTTTCCCATTTGCTACTCAATAGTCTCCTGAAAGCCTGTTCTTAGGAGGTAATAATGGCATTTAATTCTTTTTATGTATTATTAAAATTTTCAGTTTTTATTTGGAAAAATTGTGGAACATATAGACAAGGAGAGACATTATCAAGAACCTCCAGGTACTCATGACCCACTTTTAACAATGATTGACATTTTGTCGGTCTTCTTTAATCTCTTCCTCTTCTGTTTATTTCCTAAACCTGGTGACCTTCCAGCTTCAAGAGGGACTCGTAGCTCTACTCTTCTCTTCAACATCAATCTTTATTGGAGTTTAGTTGTTCTACAATGTTTTGTCAGTTTCGACTGTACAGCAAAGTGAATCACTTATACACAGACATATATCCACTCTTTTTCAGATTTTCTTCCCATTTAGGTCACCTCAGCGCAGAGTGGAGTTCTCTGAGCTCCACAGTAGGTTCTCATTGAGTGAAGTGAGTGAAGTAGCTCAGTCGTGTCCGCCTCTTTGTGACCCTCATGGACTGCAGGCTCCTCCATCCATGGGATTTTCCAGGCAAGAGTACTGGAGTGGGGTGCCATTGCCTCCTCCAAGGTTCTCATTAGCTATCTCTTTTATGCATAGCATCCCACCCACACTGTCTGCCCCCCCAACCTCCTTTAGCTCTCATCTATGATTTCTGTGCAGCAGTCGCTACTATGGCTCACCCTTCTTTTTCTCTGCCCTTGCTATCTGTCTCCTGAGTTTCCTTTAATCTTCTGTGTCTGTTCTCAGTTTCCTGTTTTTGATTTCTGACTTGGCTCTCAAATGTTGGGATTCCCTGGGGACTTGTCCTGTCACCTATCTTCCTTCTCTCTGTGCTCTCTCCCTGGGGGAGGGTCTCCTGCACACTCATGGCTTAATCCGTGAGCCTGTTCTGTGTTTCTGGGCCCTACTTTCTGTCTGTCCAACAAGTGTCTTCGCTTGGATGTTGTATGTACGTCACAAACCAAACTCAGCAACTTCTCAAAACTTCTTCTCCACCTCTTTTTCTGGGTTCCCCATCCCTGTTTGGGCCTTCTGTAGTGCCTTTGTCACTTAACTAGATGTGTTATTCCTTTCTTTGACGCAGACCTAACCAATGTGTTCCTCTAAATGCTAGCATCATTATTCTAAATCACATCATGCTAACACCACCCCAGCTTGGAAATCCCCTAAGGCTCTGTTCAGAATATATTGTAAACATTTTGGTGTGATATTGAAGCCTCTCCACCCCTCTCCTTCTAATCTCAGCCCCCATACCCCGTCCTCAAAACATATGACCCTGCTTGTTTCCTCATAACGCACCACATACTTTCATGTGGCCTGGCCTCATGCTCATCACTCTTTTATTTTTTTAAGATTAAAAACAATGTGGCTCTGTTTCTCAAACGCTAATTTCAAAGTGACCCCCTTCCGTCATTCTTGAATCACCTTTGCTCTTCTGAGATTCTTGCTGACATTTGAATTTGCTGTTCCTGCCAAAGGAAACAGTCAACATGGTATTTTTTTTGAGCAGCCTCCTTAGAGCTTCTCTTTTCAAATGGGACTGATTTACCATGGCAATGAGATACTGTCTCCATAGAAATACTGGCCGTGTATGTAAAGTTCCTAACTTTGTGTAGGACTTTGATTCCTGCCCCCTAAGGCAGAAATGGTGTGCTACTCATCTCTTTAAGTATCCCCAGTGCCTGGCGTACAGGAAATGGTAAGTGTTTGAATTGCCGCTAAGTTAGCATTGGAATGAGGAAGTAAGATCTGGAGAGGGCACACATGTTGACAGCCAATTGCAGAGAGAGCTGCCAAACACATAATCTATGAGCTGAGAGGCTGGGGTCACGCCATTCCCTGCAGTGAGGGCCTCTAAGCCTGTCAGATGTCAATTGCGTTTGCAAAGCTAGGAGTTCAGGTGGAAGGTTGGATTTTTCTTCATTAAACTTGTCATTCCCCAAGGTGGGGCTCTGACAGGCACCCAGTGAGATGTCAAGCTGAGACAGCTGTTGCCAAACCTGGCGGAGGCATTTTAGACAGCTGCCTCAGACTTCATGGGCAACATCCTTTTCTTCTTAAAGGACATCAAAATGGTTAACAAATAAATAGGGTCGCAAAGAGTCGGACACAACTAAAGTGACTTAGCAGACACACATGCATGATGGAGACAGAATTGTATCTGAGTCAGATCATGTGGATTTGAGTCTTGACTCTGATTGTTAGCTCTGTAACTAAAGAAATTATATCACCCCTCTGAGCCCATTCATAACACTGGCTGCTGTGAAGACTGATTGACATAATGTATATGTACATGTTTTATAAGTTGTTGGTCACTGTTTAAATATGAGGCAAAATTAGAATTAAAATTATGTTTGGTCTTCATGTCATGCACACATAATAAATATAGAATGGTTAAATTGATACATATTTGCTCACTGTGTATTATATATCCAGCTCACTGCTTGGAACTGTAATAAACACAGAAGTTTGTATAAGTCAGTTTTCTGACTTTAAGAAATTTATAATCTTGTTAGGAGAAGAGACCAGTTTATTTCTCCCCTTGTTTCTACACAGGGCAAGGCATTTCTGCTCTACAACCGAGGGAGACCATTTCTATTTCTTTTCTCACTCTTCCTAAGAGAGGGAGAGTAACCTACAATGCTGGTAAACTTGGGCAAAGGTACTAAGTGTGGTGGCTCAGCATTTTTTTCCCCTTCTCCCTTCTGAACTAGTAGATTACTGGGAATTCATACTGTCTTTCCTCTTTGCCACAGTGTAATGTTTTAGGAGGTATAGTCTGGGTGAGAGCAGAGCTTGTCCTGATTTCGTGATTGGATGGGTAGGTTAAGTTCTGGGGGAGAGTGTTAGAAAGTACATTGTACCTTGGCAGGTAATATCAGTTCTTAGCCTTGATTCCATCCTAAAGTATGTTTCTTTATTTAGAACCTTGACCTTTAAATCTCCTCCCAATTGTGGGGAAGCACCAGCCACTCACACTTAGGGTGTGAACCTATCCCAAGATCGAACTGCCTCTCCAGGTTTAGACGATTTATTTATTTGTTTTATTATTTTGGGTTGTGATGAGTCTTGGTTGCTGCGCACGAGCTTTCTTGGGTTGCAGACAGCCAGGGCTACTCTCTGCTTGTGATGTGCGTGCTTCTCACTGCAGTGGCTTTTCTTATTGTGAGCACTGGCTCTAGACACATGGGCTCAGCAGTTGTGGCACACGGGCTTAGTTGCTCCACGGCATGGAAAATCTTCTCGGACCGAGGATTGGACCCATGTCCCTTGCACGGGCAGGCTGATTCCTACCCACTGTACCACCAGGGAAGTTTCTAGATTTTTAAAATTAGCCCAATGCCTTAGGAATTCTGGACATCTTTCCAGTTGGGCTTGCCACTCCAAGTCCTACAGAACAGTTCGGAATGTCCTCCAAATCTGATTCTCTTCTGCATGACTCATCAATGTGAGTTGAGCTCTATCTTGGGCTTCAAACACTGTTAGGTGTGGCTTTCTTTCTGTTTACCCTACCTGGGGTTTATTAAGAGTCTTGGATCTGTCACTTGATGTTTTTCACCAAATTTGGGAAGTTTATGGTCATCATCTTTCAGTATTTTTTCCTGTCCTGTATCAGTATCAGTCATGGTTCCAGCAGAGAAACAGTAGGATATACAGTAAGATATGTGTCCAATAGGATATGAGTGTGTAAAACCTTTTTATTGCAAAGAATATTGCCTTCCATGACTGTGGGGGCTAATGAGGCAAGTCTGAGACTTAGAGGACAGGTCAGGAAGGGTAGACTGGGGCTTCTGGGGCAGGAATTGATGCTGAAATCCACAGATGAAATAAAATATCCGCCCCCCCACCCCCCACCGCTCAGGGAATCCTCAGCTCTGTTCTAAAAACTTTTTAACTGATTGGCTAAGATTCACCAAGATTACTCAGGAAAATGTCCTTTCTGTAAAGTCAACTGATTATAGATGGTAGTAGTGGTGATGGTAGTGAAGTCATTCGGTTGTGTCTGACTCTTTGTGACCCCATGAACTGTAGCCTACCAGGTTCTTCCGTCCATGGGATTTTTCCAAGCAAGAGTACTGGAGTGGGTTGCCATTTCCTTCTCCAGGGGATCTTCCCGACCCAGGGATCGAATCTGGGTCTCTCGCATTGTAGACAGACGCTTTACCGTCTGAGCCACCAGCGAAGTCCGATTATAGATGGTAATCACATCTAAAAAAAAAATTATACCTTCACCGCAATGCTAGATTAGTGTTTCATTGAATATAGTGTTTCATTTCATGGGCATAGTTTTTAATAATCCAGTATTATTAATATTAATACCAATTTTCTTCAAAATATTTAAAAGCATCATAAGGAGATCTGACCAGTCAATGCTAAAGGAAATCAGTCCTGAATATTCACTGGAAGGACTGACTGAAGCTGAAACTCTGATACTTTAGCCACCTGATCCAAAGAACTGACTCATTGGAAAAGACCCTGATGCTGGGAAAGATTGAAGGCTGGAGGAGAAGGGGATGACAGAGGATGAGATGGTTGGATGGCATCACTGACTTGATGGACAGAAGTTTGAGTAAGCTCCGGGAGTTGGTGATGGACAGGGAAGCCTGATATGCTGCAGTCCATGGGGTTGCGAAGGGTCAGACACTACTGAGCAATTGAACTGAACTGAACTGAATATATACAATTCCAAATATAAATACAGTTTAAAGAATGACAAGGAAATAAACAGTCACTACTTGGCTTGAAATAGATTAGTCATTTGAAGCACTATGAGTCTTTTTTTTTTTTCTCCAGGTGCATCCCTTCCCTACCATATGGAAAGTTTAAAATATGCAGAACAATACTATATGTTTTTATGTAAAAGTATAAAAACATACATATAATGATAAATACCAACTGAAGATAGCAGTTATCTCTAGAAGGAAAGAGAATGGGATTGGATAGGGATATGAGGGTTTCTAACCTATTTGTAATGTTTCATTAAAAAAAAAATGATGTCAAGCAAATGGGGCAAAATGTAAAGATCTGGTTGTGTTTGCTACATTATTCTTAGAGAGCATAAAGGCAAAATAGCACAAGGGGTTGAGTACACAAGTTCTGGAACCAAATAGGCTTAGATTAATTTGTGCCTGCTTTAAGTTACTAACTGTAGAAGTTGTACAGATGACTTAGCCTCCTTGCAACTCAGTTTTTCTTATCAATAAAATGGAGGTTATAATAATACTTATATTTACTTTATAATATTGTTGTGAGCATGACATTAACTAGTTTGCAGAAAACATTGAAACACTGGCACATAATGAGCAAGCAATAAATGTTAATTAGCAGTAGTAGAAAGTTTTACAAGTTTCATAAACTACTCTTAAGAAACTGCAAACATGCACACACACATACAGACTCAAATTCCTAAGCTACAGAATCATGGCCATTTATTTGAAACTCTTGGGGCAGACATTTCATATTTCAGAACTTTTTGTTATTTATTATGTCACATCACTAGTGGGGTCTGGGACAACATGTCTTAATCAAAAACAGTATTATTTCTGCAATAAAAATTATGAATATTCATTAAGTAAGATACATAAAGACTGAAAACCTTCACGTTGGTTCAGGTCAGGTTTTACCACCAAAGGATTTCACTGCCAGCTTTCCAAAAACTTTCAGTTTTCAGATTGTTTTGGAATCTAGACCTGCATTTAAAAGGATCATGGACCTTTACTGTACTTCATCCACCTTATGAGTACCAGTTTGTTCTTAAAAAGAATGAGGCAGCAAGACATATTTAAATGAGGTAAGGCATATGTTAAGTAATAATACCATATGTGTTAGAGTATTTGGCAATTGGCCAATTAATATATATTATATAATTCCTGTTACATTTATAGAAAGAGGCTTCCACATTTTTTTTTACATATATAGGATAAATGCATTGAAAGGAGACAAAGTCAGGTCAGCTGCTTGCCTCTGAAAACCCAATATTTGAGAGGCAAGATTGCTTGAAAGAAAAGTTTGCTTTATTTTGGAGGCCAGCAACCAGGGGAGAGGGTGAACTCATGTCCAAAAGCTGACTCCCCACTGACAATCAGCTGGCCAGAGCTTTTAAAGGGGAGTTTCAGGGGCGCAGAGGTGGAGGGAGCAGGCTGCATGCAGAACAGCACAGTCAGTTCTGACAGTCACCTTGAAATTAGTCATGTGGTGGTCTGATCAGCATCATCTTGATTATTTTAAGTATAGCTAATCTTTAGTTCCAAGGTCAGTTTGTTCTCATTTCTTTGAGATCAGTCCTCAGAGCTGTGCAAGATGGAGCAACTTAGGTCATGGCTACAGGCTGGTCATCACGGTTAGGCTGGCCAAAACATTCACTTGGATTTTCCCATAACACCTTATGAGGAAACTCAAACAAACTTTTTGGCCTATTTAATTTCTACCTGGTGGCAGTTTTGGTATCTACAAAGCAGCTCAAAGGATATGGGTTAGAATATCATCGATAGCTGTTGAGAAGGAATAAAAGGTCCTTGACTTTGCTTAGTGACTAAACTGTTATTATTTTGTCCCATTTGATTTCTTTCCCTTTGTTTCTGCATTTTATCATTTCTCGGATAAAATTTATTCTTTGACTAAAGTTTTTCTATAGACAAAAGGCAAGTGGAGGACATGGGGGTTGTGGGGAGGGGAAGGATCATAGTGTCCTGGGCAGTTTCACTGCTGAACTTGTCACCTCTGGAGAGGGAAGTGGAGGAGGTGAGGGGGAGGCTACCACATTTCCCTCTGCACACATCTGGATTTTTTGGAGTCTTTTGTGAAAAGGTACTAACTTACATTTGAGTAGTTAAAATGGGGGGAAAAACTGGAAAAGTAAACTGAAGCAGTATTGTGGACAACTTGAGAAGTTTTTATTTAAATAAATGAATGTAAAAAGCAGTGGCTGTTTTTGAGCAGATTAGTAACAGCAGGCTCAGCAGAGAAGTTAAGTTGTAACTATAAGGTTAAGGATTTAAGTATAGAAAAGATAAATACCCAGGATCAGTCTGTGAAACTTTTCCACTTGGATTCCACCACCAGGCTCAGAATAATAATACTCCGGATTACTGCCCCCAATGTTTGTAGTTCATGAAGAACTCAAGAGGTGATCTGTGATGCCAACAGGAAGGAGTCTAAAAAGCTTCTTAGCCTCTACCAGAGACCTATAATGCTTCCTGTCACAGAAAGTGAGGGAAGAGAGAATTTCATTAACTAGCTGGCCAGCGAGGTCATGTGGTGCTTCCACTTTTGCACCTATTCAACAGATTCTCCAAACAGCAGCTAGAGCAGTCTTTGCAAATTCACAAACTTTGCCCTGGTGCAGCTTCAGTGGTTTTCCTAGGATCTTTCAAAGTAGAGCTGGTGAGGAAGAGTCCTAGGTTTCCTTTCTGGTTGTAAGCCTACAGTTCCCTAGGGTCATATTTCCCTTCCATCTCCTTGTTTGGAGAAGTCAGCTTGAGATATTCTGATAAAGAAGAGTACCAGGAATGAAAGACAGAGAGAAGGAAGACTAACAGTATTTAAGCCCTGAAATCCAGTCTCACTTCGAAGCCTGGTATACCATAGCTCTTTCTGAATTTGGTTATGTTTTTGCTCATGCTAGTTTGAATTGGATTTCTATCTCTTGAATCCCAAAAGATTCTGAGTAATACCCTCCCCTTCAGTGTTGGGTGTCCTAGAGCATCTAATTGGGGCTCAATGTTTTTTTACTTTTTTTTTTTGCTTGTTCAGTAAGTTTGTTTTGTCTTTATCTGAAAAGTCTTGATAGTAGATTGTGGTCTGGTATATTAACTCTTGATAGCCCATTTGAGCACTAAGGAAGCTTGCCTTCTTCTGAGCTACTTGATCTTTCTTCTGGGGAAGTGACATTTTGGACTGATTCCACCTCTTCTTTTTAACTTCTTTCTTAGGCTTCTCATACACTGGATTCNCTGGTATATTAACTCTTGATAGCCCATTTGAGCACTAAGGAAGCTTGCCTTCTTCTGAGCTACTTGATCTTTCTTCTGGGGAAGTGACATTTTGGACTGATTCCACCTCTTCTTTTTAACTTCTTTCTTAGGCTTCTCATACACTGGATTCGCTCATATTGCAGCATGAGCTTTTTTATACATCTCCTCCATCATGTATGGAGTTATGTTGTTCTTTATGAGTGGAGAGAATTGTTTCTTGTAAGCATCCTCATCTTCTTCAATCAGATGACACATGTAATCTGCAGCATTCTGCCCCATGATGTACTTTCGGTGTACCTCAGCACTGAATTCTTTGTTTTCTGAATCATAACTAGGGAACTGTTTGGTACTGTGAGGGATAGACAAACCTTCATTAACGCTCCCTTCAGGGCCCCAGAAACTGTTCTCAGTAGTGGTCCTGGCAAGTCGTGCATCAAAGTAACAAGTGAAGGCACCAGGTTGACTATCAACACTTTCCACATTGTATTCATCTCCAGTCACCTCGACTTGGCCTTCGTAAATTTTGTCCATACCAAACCTGTTCAGAAGCCTGCAGGCCAGCAGCAGGCCAGTACAAGGTGCCACAGCACAATTTGTCAGGCCAACTTTCGCGCCATACTTTGGGAGTTCGTGAGCATAAAACTGCACAAACTGTTATATGTCCTTCTATACAGGCATAAGCAGTCTGACAAATGATATCTCTGTTTGTTACATGAATGATCATTCTGTAATTGGGTGTGTTGTACTTATTTTTATCTTGGATTACCAATCGTTTCTGAGCATAGTAGTCAGTTTTGTGCTCTTGCCGTCTGAATTTTACTTGGTATCTCTTGAAGTCAGCTGTGTTCTGGAAAACTTTAACCCCACACTGTAGAACAGAACCCCGACTCTGCAGCTGCCACAGAGCTCTGTGGTCCCATTCTTACAAGACTCATTCTAGTCAAGTTCATTTCTTGTCCCCAGGCCTCTGGACCTAAGCTCTTTTCTGCTTCATTGTCATTATTTTTTCTAGATTGGAATGTTCTTTCTATCTCTCTAAATTCTAGCCATTTGTTTTATAAGACCCCACACTGATTTTTTCCTTTTCTGACTTCTGGTAGCAGTTCTAGTCTATACTGTACTATACAACATTCACAGATTTATTATGCTTTTCTAGGCTCAGCCCTTGATGCTGGATGGCAGTGGCTAACTTATCTTGCTGGCTGGAGGGTCTGAATACTTTGAAGACATACCAATAGTGAAGAAATAGCCAAGAATGATGCAGTGAGTTGGAATCCAGAGAAACAGACCAAGTAGACCTCAGTTGCAGTGGCTGAGAAACACTAGAGCAAGTAGAGGGGCATGCAGTGTGGATAAGCATAGACTGATTCTCTTATTCCAGTTGAGAGAATTCCAAAGAAGGGCTCTGGTTAGCTCTCCCAGGGTCAAGAGCTTCATCCCTAACTAACCAAATGTGTTGGGGAAGACAAGGCCACATAGGAATTTGCCATATGGATGGGGTGTGGTGAACAGTTCCTCTGAGGAGGGGTTTTGGCCAAACATGGATGGCCTATGGATATCCAATATATTAAAAGCATAGCAGTGACTGTCCACTGGTAATGTCCAGTACAGGCATGTGAGTCAGTATGCTGGAAATCAGGAAGGAAGAACTATGGTGTAGCATACCACCCTTCCTATTGTTAGAACAGAGTCAAAAAGTCTTTATTGAGACTTACTCCCTGGGGACTTGATAATTGTTGGACTAGCCTTCAACTCTGTACACTGTCATTTTTTTTTTCCCTGTTACATTAACCCTAGGACCTGCAGCTCCATTTAGACACCCAACAGCCTTAACATTTCTCTGCTCTGCAAGGAACCACTGACAACTTGCACTGTTATCTTGGTCTTAATGACTGCTAAGTCACTTCATTTCCCAGAGGGAGATTGTGAAATCATCAACAGTGTCAGCTCACTGGCAGCCTTAAGCTCTGGATGGAATGTTTCCAGGAAGAAATGCGAGTGAGAAAAGGAGCTGGACACTTCCTTTTAGAGGAAGCCTATTAGCTCATCCTGGGAAGGTCAGCTGGATGGTGGCAGAGTATAGAAGTATTAGCGTTAAATGCTTAACTCTGGACTGGTCTTCCCCAGCACTAGGGGGCACCAAAGTCAGCAACTTCCTGATTCTTAAGGCTGGTAGCATGTCAGCTGTTAGGAAATCAGATGAGGGACAAAGCTGTGAGGTAGGGAAGGTGGCATGGCATGAAGACCCTGACATGTCTAGGTCCCTTTGGTCCATCTCTACTTGCTCTGTTCTGGTTTCTGCTGGTTGATCTGGGCTCTCCAGCTGCTTACCTGCCACCATACCCCTATTTCTTAGAGCTGCTGGGTTTTTGACCCATTGCTTCTTTCAGAATTTATGCCTTTGCTTTATTTGTCTGGCATGTGGATATTTGTTGGACTCTGTAGTGCTCCTTTGAACCTTGTCTTTTTATGACATATTATGGAGGTGGTTTATCTGGGTGACCCAAGGCAGCGCAAGCTCCGCATCCCACATCCTGGCACCTGGCTCTGAGCTTACTAGTACAGCTTCCAAATGTACTGGGTGGAGCTTCTTTCCTTGCTGGGCCTCCACAGTGCTGTAAAGGACTTAATCCTCCGCAGTGCTGTATTAGCATTGCCTGTTAACTCATGACTGCGTCCCCCTCTAGCCCAAGTCAAACACTTCTCTGTACCCTCAGCCTCTGTCACAGAGCCTGGCACAGAGCAGCATTAACCATGACTATGAAGTGATTGGAAAGTGCTCACTGCCACCTCTGAGTGTGGCCTGGATTTTTCCTCTGAAAATATGACTCGCTTTTCTGTCTGTCTGTCCTTGGGTTCAGATGCAACTAATCACCACACTCCTCTTCTCCTTTTCCACCTACTCTCTTTGCTTTTCCTATCAGTCTATCTGAGAGAGAGTGCAGTGTAGTGGTTAAGAACATAGATCCTAAATAGGATTTTCTGGTTTTAATTCCTGGTTTTATTACTTATAAGCTGTGTGACTGTTAGCAAGTTACTTTGCCTGTCTGTACCTCAGTTTCTTCCTCTGTAAAGTGAGAATAATAAGAATAGGACCAACCTCACAGGGCTGTTGGGAATATTAAATGTGTTACTATGAACAATGTACTTGGAATAGGATTTGGTACACAGCAGGCATTCTAGAAGTGTTAGCTGTTGTTACTGTTCCCTACCTTCACTGCTCAACCAAAAGTAAAGGTCATCTGACTTTGTTCCCTCTTGACTTCTTAGGCTTACCTACCTTCTTCTTGCACTCAACTTGTGTGCCTCAGTCTCATTCTCTGGTCCACTTAGCTGAATATTTACAAATATTTACCAATTTCTAATAAGCTACAACTAAGCTGTAGCCTAGGAGATATCTAGACTCATTCCTTTTAAGCACCACTTCCTCTACTCATGGTTCTTTCCTCAGTCAAGTCCTGATTCAAACCTTGGTCTTTTAATGGCTGACCGTGGGGGCTGTGAAAAAGTAAGATTTATCTCTGCTGCTAGACAGAAATTTGACAACGTTTTTTTGTAATGGGCTGGACAGTAAATTTTTTTTTTTTGATGGAAGTATAGTTGATTTACAGTGTTGTATTATTAATAGTTTCTGGTATATGGCAAAGTAATTCAGAAACATTTATGTGTATGTATATGTATTTTTCATATTCTTTTCCATTATAATTTGTTATAAGATATTGAATATCATTTTCTGTGCTTTGCTTGTTGTTTATCTATTTTATGTATAGTGGTGTATATCTATTAATTTCAATCTCCTAATTTATCCCCTCCTCCCTTTCCCCTTTGGTAATCATAAATTTGTCTGTGAGTCTGTTTCTGGTTTGTAAATAAGTATCACTTTTTTAAAGATTCCATATATAAGTGATATCATTTGATATTTGTCTTTCTTTGTCTGACAATTAACTTAGTGTGATAATCTCTAATTCCATTTATTAATATGTTTATTTGTGTGTGTATCACGTCTTCTTTATCCATTCATCTGTTGATGGACATTTAGGTTTCTTCCATGTCTTGGCTGTAGTGCCGCAGTGGTTGTTGGGGTACATGTATCTTTTTGAATTAGGGAATTAGAGTTTTCTCTGGATATGTGCCCAGGAGTGGAATTTCTAGGTCATATGGTAATTCTAAAATTTTAAAGCAACCTCCATACTGTTTTCCATAGCAGCTGCATGAATTTACATTCCTCCCAACAGTGTGGGAGGGTTTCCTTTTCTCTATACCCTCTCTAGCATTTATTATGGTCATCATTCTGACTGGTCTGAGATGATGCCTCATTGCAGTTTTGATGTGCATTTCTCTAATAATTAGCAATAATGAGTGTCTTTTTATGTGCCTGTTGGCTATCTCTATGTCTTCTTCAGAGAATTGTCTGTGTAGGTCTTCTGCCCAGTTTTTGATTGCGTTGTTTGTTTTTTTGGTATTGAGTTGTCTGAGCAGTTTGTATATTTTAGAAATTAAGCCCTTTTTGCTTGCATTGTTTGCAAATAAATTCTCCAGTCTTCAGATTGTCTTTTCATTTTGTTTATGGTTTCCTTTGCTGTGAAAAAGTTTATAGGTTTGGTTAGACTCCATTTGTTTATTTTTGCTTTATTTCTATTATTTTGGGAGCCTGACCTAAGAAAGCATAAATACGGTTCATGACAGAGAGTGTTTCGCCTATGTTCTTTTCTAGGAGTTTTATGGTATCATGTCTTATATTTAAGTGTTTGAACTATTTTAAGTTTATTTTTTTGTATTGTGTTGAGGGTGTGTTCTAACTTCAATGATTTACGTGAAACTGTCCAGCTTTTCCAACACCACTTGCTGAAGAGACTGTCTTTTCTCCATTTTATATTCTTGCCTCCTTTGTTGAAGATTAATTGACCATAGGTGGGTGGTTTATTTCTGGGCTCTTTATTCTGTTCCATTGATCCATATGCCTGTTTTTGTGCCAATACCACAATATTTTGATTAGCTTTGTATTATTGTCTGGAGGATTATGCCTCCAGCTTTGTAAATATTTTAGGCTTTGCAGGCCACACAGGGTCTCTGTCTTGTCTCCTCTTCTCCCTCTTCCTTCTTCTTTACAACCCTTTAAAACTGCAAAACTCACCCCTAACTTGAAGGCTGTATTAAATGAGTGTACAAGCCACATTTGATCATCAATAAGTCCCATGAGGGCAGGAACAATCTGTCTCATTACCTTGATGGTCTAATGCTACCCGAGCACATGATAGGCCTTTGATTAGTACTTGTTGAATAAATGAATAAACAATAAATGAGTTCAAACAAGCCTCTGGCTTCCAAATTTAAGAGACAGAATTTCTGTGTAAGTTCTACAGTGAATAGGAGAACCCCAGGGAAGCGTTCTATTAAGTTGACTCCTTGCTCTGTCTGCAGTTGTCAAAGGGTACAGGAGCTTTCCATGGAGTCTGTCTTAGCCTAAGTACCTACCTGCAATTTCACTGCCATCTTCTCGTTGAGAACCAAGCCTCCCTGTAGCCTCAGTTCCATACTAGCAGTGTGCTGGTAAATATTTAACAACCAGCTACCCAAAAAACAAGCAAACAATCCCTGATTTATAGTATTTGCCAATTTCCATGGTGTCAATACTTCCACCATGGCCAATTTCATGCTATGAAATGAAGCCACTAAACTTGAAGCTGGGAAGAGAGATGCCATTAAACCATACTCCCTGCCCCGCTCACCTCTGCAGTCCTAAGAACCATATGCCTCCTTGGAGAGTGATTGAAAGAAACGTTAGCTCTCACAATCTCTGCCTTTAGGATCGGGCTCTTCTCTGTGTCTTTGTGGATGGGTACCATTATCTTGCCTTCCCAGACTTCCTGGATTTTGGCCTTTGCCTGCTTTGATCCCCAGTCCCTGAGTGCTCACTGACCTCCTGACTCCCTGTTTCTTGCAGAAAACAGATGGCTGGACTCTTCCTGATCCACCCTAGCTTCCTGGCTGTCAGGTTTCTGATGTGTTTCCGAGCAGAGAGACACAAAGACACAGAGCCGCTCTACCTCCTGCAGGGTCTTCTGGTTTCCAGGCTGTGATGTGCTTTGACCACTCACTTCCAATTCTCACAGCACACCTCTCTTGACTGCTGGGAGGTTAACTCTCATCCTACTGATTGGGAACTCAGTTCCCAGCTCATTTCTTCTTGCTCTGTCTTGGCTTCTGTTTAATTAGTACCATCTGCTTCTAAATCTGTATATAATTTTCACCTTTATTGATTCACACAAAAATAATTACTGGGTGCATTTTTTGTGTACCATGCTGTGTCTAGGCATCCAGGATACCTCAGTGAACAAAACAAGTAGGGTTCTCTGTCCTTGGGGGGCTTATAATAAAGTGTGAGGAAGCTCATACTAAACAATAGGAGTAATAAATCATACATTACAAAAGAAGGTGATAAGTAGGGTGGAAAAGTTAAGTAGGGAAAGATGGGTTGACAGTGCTGATAGGAGTCACATGGTTAGAGTGGCCTCTTTGAGAAGGTAACATTCAAGTAAAGCCTTGCAACACATACTATGTGTTCTGTACTCTCATACACAACATCTACTCATCATCAACTCCTGGTCATACAGGTATGTGGCTCACTTTAGCCTGAGAATTTCCAGGATTTGTTTCTCACAGAGGGAGTATTTCCTGTAAGAGAGAAGGAGAAAGTATTGTGATTATACACTTGGGCTTTGTTATATGATTTTGAATCTATGCTCTCTGGTCAATTAGGGCAGCTATTGAGGTTTACATAATCTACTGGACAATGAGTTTCTTGAGGGGAGGGACTGGATCTCTCTTGCTCACCCTATAGCCCCCATGCCTAGCAGAATCTGACCTCTGTCAGTGTTGCTTATAAGCCTTTTTGTCCTGGGAAAATTCCTTTCTGAGATTTCAATTCCTTATATGTAAAATTGGGATATTAATAATGATAATATAAGTATCCATCTCATAGGGTTGCTCTATGAGTTAAATCCAGCAGCATGGTGCTGGAGCAGCAGCTGCGCAGTGCTGGAGTGACTTTGAGGGGATACCCCACGTCCAAGGTCAGAGAAGCCACAGCAAGATGGTATGAGGGGCAAATTCACGTTTAGAATCAATCCCCACTCCCCCCAGAGACGGTCGGAGGGCTCAAACAAACCTTGTTGCACCAGGACCCACAGAAACTGAGAAAAAACTGTGTTTAAGCATCTCCTATGGAGGTATGGGTCAGCAGTGGACTGCTGCAGGGGCAGGGGGTCTGGGTGCATCAGACTTGGGTAGGCATAAGCTCTCTTGGAGGAGGTCACCATTAACCCCACCACAGAGCTGCCAGAACTTACATGGGAATTGGAAATAGACTCTTGGAGGGCACAAACAGAACCTTGTGTGCACCAGGACCCAGGAGAAAGGAGCAGTAATCCCACAAGAGACTGATCCAAACTTGCCCAGGAGTGTCCAGGAGTCTCTAGTGGAGGTGTACGTCGGTGGTGCCTGCTGCAGGGTTGGGGGCACTGAGTGTAGCACTACATACATGGGACCTTTTGAAGGAGGTCACCATTATCTTCATTACCTCCCCTATAGTTTCAATTCAGTTCAGTTTAGTTGCTCAGTCGTGTCCGACTCTTTGTGACCCCATGAATCACAGCACACCAGGCCTCCCTGTCCATCACCAACTCTCAGAGTTCACTCAAACTCATGTCCATCAAGTCGGTGATGCCATCCAGCCATCTCATTCTCTGTTGTCCCCTTCTCCTCCTGCCCCCAATCCCTCCCAGCATCAGAGTCTTTTCCATTGAGTCAACTCTTTGCATTAGGTGGCCAAAGTATTGGAGTTTCAGCTTCAGCATCAGTTTGGCCACAGGTAAATAACAGGGAGGGAACACAGCTCCACCCATCAACAGAAAATTGGATTAAAGAGTTACTGAGCATGGCCCCTGCTCATCAGAACAAGACCCAGGTTTCCCTTCAGTCAGTCTTTCCCATCAGGAAGCTTCCATAAGCCTCTTATCCTTCTCTATCAGAGGGCAGACAGACTGAAAACCACAGTTACAGAAAACTAACCAAACTGATCACATGGACCACAGCCTTGTCTAACTCAGTGAAACTCCGAGCCATGCCATGTAGGGCCTCCCAAGATTGATGGGTCATGGTGGCGAGTTCTGACAAAATATGGTGCACTGGAGAAGTGACTGGCAGACCACTTCAGTTTTCTTGCATAGAGAACCACATGAAGACCATAAAAAGGCAAAAAGATAGGAGGGCATTGAAAGATGAACTCCCCAAGTCAGTAGGTGCCCAATATGCTACTGGAGATCAGTGGAGAAGTAACTCCAGAAAGAATGAAGAGACAGAGCCAAAGCAAAAACAACACACAGTTGTGGATGAGACTGGTTATAGAAGCAAAGTCCAATGTTGTAAAGAGCAATATTGCATAGGAACCTGGAATGTTAGGTCCATGAATCAAGGCAAATTGGAAGTGGTCAAACAGGAGATGCCAAGAGTGAACATCAACATTTTAGGAATCAGCAAACTAAAATGGACTGAAATGGGTGAATTTAACTTAGATGACCATTATATCTACTACTGTGGGCAAGAATCTATTAGAAGAAATGGAGTAGCCATCATAGTCAACCAAAGAGTCCGAAATGCAGTACTTGAATGCAATCCCCAAAACAACAGAATGATCTCTGTTTCCAATTCAAACCATTCAATATCACGGTAATCCAAGTCTATGCCCTGACCAGTAATGTTGAGGAAGCTGAAGTTGAACAGTTCTATGAAGACCTACAAGACCTTCTAGAACTAACACCCCCAAAAGATGTCCTTTTCATTACAGGGGACTGGAATGCAAAAGTAGGAAGTCAAGAAATACCTGGAGTAACAGGCAAATTTGGCCTTGGAGTACAGAATGGAGCAGTGGAAAGGCTTGTAGAGTTTTGCCAAGAGAATGCACTGGTCATAGCAAACACCCTCTTCCAACAACACAACAGAAGACTCTACACATGGACATCACCAGATGGTCAACACCGAAGTCAGATTGATTGTATTCTTTGCAGCCAAAGATGGAGAAGCTCTATAGAGTCAACAAAAGCAAGACTAGGAGCTGACTGTGGCTCAGATCGTGAACTCCTTATTGCCAAATTCAGAATTTAAAAAAGTAGGGAAAACCACTAGACCATTCGGGTGTGACCTAAATCAAATCCCTTATGATTATACAGTGGAAGTGAGAAATAGACTCATGGGATTAGATCTGACAGACAGAGTGCCTGAAGAACTATGAACAGAGGTTCATGACATTGTACAGGAAACAGGGGTCAAGACCATCCCCAAGAACAAGAAATGCAAAAACCCAAATGGCTGTCTGAGGAGGCCTTACAAATAGCTGTGAAAAAAAGAGAAACTAAAAGCAAAGGAGCAATGGAAAGATATACCCATTTGAATGCAGAGTTCCAAAGAATAACAAGGAGAGACAAGAAAGCCTTCCTCAGTGGTCAATGCAAAGAATAGAGGAAAACAATAGAATGGGAAAGACTAGAGATCTCTTCAAGAAAATTAGAGATACCATGGGTACATTTCATGTAAAGATGGGCTCAATAAAGGACAGAAATGGTATGGACCTAACAGAAGCAGAAGATATTAAGAAGAGGTTGCAAGAATATACAGAAGAGCTATACAAAAAAAATCTTTACTACCCAGATAATCATGATGGTGTGATCACTCACCTAGAGCCAGACATCCTGGAATGTGAAGTCAAGTGGGCCTTAGGAAGCATCACTAGGAACAAAGCTAGTGGAGGTGATGGAATTCCACTTGAGCTATTTCAAATCCTAAAAGATGATGCTGTGAAAGTGCTGCACTCCATATGCCAGCAAATTTGGAAAACTCAGCAGTGGCCACAGGACTGGAAAATGTCAGTTTTCATTCCAATCCCAAAGAAAGGCAATGCCAAAGAATACTCAAACTACCCACCCAATTGCACTCATCTCACATGCTAGTAAAGTAATGCTCAAAATTCTCCAAGGGAGGCTTCAACAGTATGTGAACTGTGAACTTCCAGATGTTCAAGCTGGATTTAGAGAACACAGAGGAACCAGAGATCAAATTGCCAACATCTGTTGCATCATTGAAAAAGCAAGAGAGTTCCAGAGAAACATCTATTTCTGCTTTATTGACTAAGCCAAAGCCTTTGACTGTGTGGATCACCACAAACTGTGGAAAATTCTGAAAGAGATGGGAATACCAGACCACCTGACCTGCCTCCTGAGAAATCTGTATGCAAGTCAGGAAGCAACAGTTAGAACTGGACATGGAACAACAGACTGGTTCCAAATTGAGAAGGGAGTATGTCAAGGCTGTATATTGTCACCCTGCTTATTTAACTTATATGCCGAGTACGTCATGGGAAATGCTGGGCTGTAGGAAGCACAAGCTGGAATAAGATTGCCAGGAGAAATACCAATAACCTCAGATATGCAGATGACACCACCCTTATAGCAGAAAGCAGAGAAGAACTAAAGAGCCTCTTGATGAAAGTGAAAAAGTTAGCTTAAAGGTCAACATTCAGAAAACTAAGATCGTGGCATCCGGTCCCATCACTTCATGGGAAATAGATGGGGAATCATTGGAAACAGTGACAGACTTTATTTTTGGGGGCTCCAAAATCACTACAGATGGTGATTGTAATAATGAAATGAAAAGACGCTTGCTCCTTGGAAGAAAAGTTATGACTAACCTAGGCAGCATATTGAAAAGCAGAGACATTACTTTGCCAACAAAGGTCCATCTAGTCAAAGCTATGGTTTTCCCAGTAGTCACGTATGGATGTGAGAATTGGACTATAAAGACTTGATTGCCGAAGAATTGATGGTTTTGAAGTGTGGTGTTGGAGAAGACTCTTGAGAGTCCCTTGGACTGCAAGGAGATCCAACCAGTCCATCGTAAAGGAGATCAGTCCTGAGTTCGTTAGAAGGACTGATGTTGAAACTGAAACTCCAATACTTTGGCCACCTGATTGCAAAGAGCTGACTCATTTGAAAAGACCCTGATGCTGGGAAAGATTGAAGGCAGGTGGAGAAGGGGATGACGGAGGATAAGATGGTTGGATGGCATCGCCCACTCAATGGACATGAGTTTGAGTAAACTCCAGGAGTTGGTGATGGACACAGAGGCCTGGCATGCTGAAATCCATGGGGTTGCAATGAGTTGGACATGACTGAGCCCCTGAACTGTCTGGTTGATGAATTAGACTGTAACAATTTATAATATGTGTGGAGCACTTGGCACAGAGCCTAGTACACAGAGAGTGCTTACTAAATAAATATTAGAAGTGGTCACTGTTGTTAGAGTCACCATACAGAATTAATGTTCTCCAGTTAAAGAGATGTTATTCTGGAACTATTCCTTGCTTCCCTAATAGATTGGTCCCATTGCCAAGCCTATACAGTGCTTGTTATAACCTCTGAGGAAGTATGGGGTAAATCGTGGATAGGGGGTGCGAGGAGCCTTGGGAAGAGGAAAGAGCCCAGGTGGCAGGACTGAGGTGGTGCCCAGAGCACTGTGGCCAGGCCTGAGGCTGTAGTATAAACGTATAGTCAATCAGTCAGAATACAGAAGTGGAACAGCAGTGACTAGATGAATACACAGAGCAAGGGGATTAATGGAGCTGAGATTAAACTGTTAGCTGAGATTAAAGAGAGTAATTTTCCTTAGGGCATGGGCATCAGTGCTGGGGTCTGGAAACAAGACCTTGACTTTGTGTCCTATACCTGGGTCTTTCTTCCTCTTAAAGTGTTCTTTCAGACCCAGGTCCTTAGCTTTGCCAGCAGCCCCCAGTATCTGCTGAACCGACTCTCTTGTCTCTTCGATTGCTCCCATCTGGTCTAGGTTTGTCTCTCATAAAGCCGTCAGTCTGGATGAGGACCCCTGCTGTCTCTATGGGCACAGCCAGGGGCGCCACTTGCTAACTCATCAGGAATGTAACCACCACTGCAGTTGTTCACAGGCAGTGTAGACAGTCCTTAACGCTGTGACACAGAAGGCAGCATCCTGACCAAACAGACCTAAGCAGAAGAGGCTTCTCTTCCTACTAGGTGCCTGGCTGGAAGCAGATGCTTTATGGAAGTCAGTTGCCATCCAGATAGTCAGCAACATTTGTTTAGGAGCTGCTGCACGTCTGTCCCTGTGATGAGGGAGACAGTATTGCAACGCAGAAAAGATAATGAACCTCATCAGAATCTCTGATTACTTCCTGAGGATTGATTCTAAGAAGTGCCTTTAAGGGTAAAAACACTTTTAAGGCTCTTGATGCATATTGTTATATTGCTTTCCAAAAAGGATAGGCAAATTCTCATGCCCTTTTATTGCATTTGATTGTGCCCATTTTATCATACCTTTGCCAGGACTGAGTATTGTTAAAAATTTAAAAATATGTGTAACAGAGAGGCAAAGTGACATTTCTCTGATTGAATCTTTATTATTTTATTAACAGGGGTGTGAGCATTTTGAAATGTATCTTTGCTATGTAGATAATATTTGGTATCGTATCCATGGTAGGTCTGGAGGAATAGTGACTAGATTTTTTTTGACTGAGTTTTATTTATGTTACTTATTTTTAAATACCCATACAGTAAAATTTACTTTTGTTATTGTGTAGTTTTGTGACTTTTTAATGAGTACACAGAGTTATGTAACTACTAAGACAATCAGAATTTAGAGTTTTCTCCCTCCGAATTCCCTATGCTGCCTCTTTGTAGTAAAACCCTCTACTAACTCTTAGCTCCTGGCACTTACTGATCTATTCTATGCCCTTTATTTTGCTTTCCTCAGAATGATATTACAGTGTATTTAATAAAACAAAATGTTAAAAATTTAAGTCCAATTTATCAATATTTTTACTTTGTTTATTGTGCTTTGTTGTCCTAAGAATTCTTTGCTTAACCCAAGGTCACAAATATTTTCTGCTAAGTTTTCTAACTTTACATTTTACATTTAAGTCTATAATCCATTTTGTTAAATTTTGTACCAAGTGTGAGATATTGGCCAAGATTCAAGTTTTTGAAGTCTACAAACAATAAATGCTGGAGAGGGTGTGGAGAAAAAGGAACCCTCTTTCATTGTTGCTGAGAATGCAAACTAGTACAGCCATTATGGAGAACAGTGTGGAGATTCCTTAAAAAACTGGAAATAAAACTGTCATATGACCCAGCAATCCCACTGCTGGGCATACACACTGAGGAAACCAGAATTGAAAGAGACACGTGTCCCCCAATGTTCATCACAGCACTGTTCAGAATAGCCAGGACACAGAAGCAACCTAGATGTCCATGAGCAGATGAATGGATAAGAAAGCTGTGGTACATATACACAATGGAATATTACTCAGCTATTAAAAAGAATGCATTTGAATCAGTTCTAATGAGGTGGATGAAACTGGAGACTATTATACAGAGTGAAGTAAGTCAGAAAGGAAAACACTAATACAGTATATTAATGCATATATATGGAATTTAGAAAGATGGTAATGATGAACCTATATGTGAGATAGCAAAAGAGACACAGATGTAAAGAACAGACTTTTGGACTCTGTGGGAGAAGGCAAGGGTAGGATAATTTGAGAGAATAGCACTGAAACATGTATATTATCATATGTGAAATAGGTTGCCAATCTAGGTTCAATGCATGAGACAGGGTGCTCAGGGCTGGTGCACTGGGATGGCCTTGAGGGATGCGATGGGGAGGGAGGTGGGAGGGGGGTTCAAGATGGGGAACACATGTACACCTGTGGCAGATTCATGTCAATGTATGGCAAAAACCACTACAATATTGTAAAGTAATTAGTCTCCAATTAAATAAATTAATTTTAAAAAGATTCATGTTTTTGTAGTATATTGATGGCCATTTGATCTGGCACCATTGCTCACAAATCTAACTTTTTCCTATTTAATTGCCTTTGTATCTCTGTCAAAAACCCACTGGCCACATGTGTTTTTTTCCCTGGCCCCTCTGTTTTGTCTTATTGATCTATCTTATGTTCATTAGCATCTGGTCTTGATTATAGTAAGTTCCTATATTTTTGTCTCTTCCAGAATGACATGCAACTGGAATCTTATAGTATTATAAAATTTGTCTGGCATGTGTCACTTAGAATAAAGAATGTGTGTGAGATTCATCCAAGTTGTTGTATATGTCAGTCTTTTTTTTTATTGTTCAGTAGTATTTCACTGTATGGATGTACTCGAGACTATTCATCCAATTGCTGTTCATATTTTGTTTGTTTATTCTAGTTCCTTTCCCTTTTTTTAAAATCAACTTGTAAATAGCTGTAAAACTTGATTGGGATAATGTTGGGATTTCCCAACGTAAGTCTAGAAATAAATTACGGGAGAATTGATATATTAGCATATTGAATCTTCCAATCTATGAATATGGTATATCTTCATGTGTTTAACTCTTATAAAAAATTATTTCATCAGTGTTTTATAGTTTATAGCATCTAAGTATTTCATGTTTTGGAATTGCCAGGGGTACTATTTCTAAAATATTAAATTCAGTTTCAAATTGTTATTGCTGGTATAAAGAAATACAATTGATTATTTGTGTATTGATTAATTTCTGATGTTGCTCTCTTGTTAGCCACTTGCTGTGTAAGGAAGTCCAGTCTCTTCTGGTGGAGAGAGATCCTAGAACACAAGAGATCATGTGACAAAGAACTGAGGTTTCCCATCCTACAGTCAGCCGCCACTGCCAGTTGTGTGAGTGAAGCCATTTTCAGTATTCTTGGCTTCAAGAATACGTGAATGGAGAACTTCCAGATGTACAAGCTGAGTTTAGAAAAGGCAGAGGCACCAGAGATCAAATTACGAACATCTGTTGGATCATAGGAAAAGCAAGAGAATTCCAGTAAAACATCTACTTCTGCTTCGCTGGCTATGAAAAAGTTAAAGCCTTTGACTGTGTGGATCACAACAAACTGGAAAATTCTTAAAGATAGGGGAATACCAGACCACCTTACCTGCCTCCTGAGGAAGCTGTATGCAGGTTAAGAAGCAACAGTTAGAACTGGACATGGAACAATGGACTGGTTCGCAACTGGGAAAGGAGTATTGTCACCCTCCTTGTTTAGCTTATATGCAGATTGCATCATGAAAAATGCCGGGCTGGATGAATCACAGGCTGGAATCAAGATTGCCAGGAGAAATATCAACAACCTCAGATAAGCAGATGATACCACTTTAATGGCAGAAGTTGAAGAGGAACTAAAGAACCTCTTGATGAGGTTGAAAGAAGAGTGAAAAAGCTGGCTTAAAATTCAACATTCAAAAAACTAAGATCATGGCATCTGGCCCTATCACTTCATGGCAAATGGGGAAAAAGTGGAAACAGTGACAGGCTATATTTTCTTGGGCTCCAAAATCGCTGTGGACTGTGACTGCAGTCATGTATTAAAAGACCCTTGCTTCTTCGAAGGAAAGCTATGACAAACCTAGACAACGTATTGAAAAGCAGAGATATCACTTTGCTGACAAAGGTCCACCTAGTCAAAGTTAAGGGTTTTCCAGTAGTCATGTATGGATGTGAGAGTTGGACCATAAAGAAGGCTAAATGTTGAAGAATTGGTGCTTTTGAATTGTGGTGCTGGAGAAGACTCTTGAGAGTCCCTTGGACAGCAAGGAGNAAGTTAAGGGTTTTCCAGTAGTCATGTATGGATGTGAGAGTTGGACCATAAAGAAGGCTAAATGTTGAAGAATTGGTGCTTTTGAATTGTGGTGCTGGAGAAGACTCTTGAGAGTCCCTTGGACAGCAAGGAGATCAAACCAGTCAATCCTAAAGGATATCAACCCTGTAAATTCATTGGAAAGACTGATGCTGAAGCTGAAGCTCCAAGACTTTGGTAACCCAATGCGAAGAGCTGACTCATTGGAAAAGACCCTGATGCTTGGAAAGGTTGAGGGCAGAAGGAGAAGGGGATGAAAGAGGATGAGATGGTTGGATGGCATCACCGATTCTATGGACATAAGTTTGGGCAAACTCTGGGAGATGGTGAAGGGCGGGGGAGCCTGGCATGCTGCAGCTTATGGGGTTACAAAAAGTCAGACATGACTTACTAAGTGAACAACAAAAGCAACAAGCCACAGCCCTGCTCAAAGCTGATGTAGCCAACATTTGCATGGAGCTGAAGAACTGCCCATCTGAGACTAACCAGTCCACAGAATTGTGAGAGAGAGTACATCTCTGTGGTTCAAATCACTAAGTTTTAGGGCATTATTTAATGTTGTCCAAGATATGGAGCTTAACAGTAGTTCACTTACCCAACTCTTGGTTCCACAGCCTGGCCATGAGTCTTCCTGAGCCTCCTTGTTGCCAGTCAGACCAAAGCCTGTGTCTCTAGAAATAGCAGCTGGCTGCCAAGTCACAGCTCTCCCTCTAGCCTACACACTCCACATTGGTGCAGTCCAAATAGTCTGTATTTTTGCTTGAACTCAAGTTGGCCACTGTGAGGCCTCTGCCAGCCTTGCTGTGTTGACCTTTACGCTGCCTGCTTGCTCACTTGGCTGACGACACACCTGTCTGCCTGGCTCTCCCTGGCTCCCCACCATGTCCTCTCTCTGGCCTGATTGAAAGCCCCAGGAATTCTATTTGAAGTGCCTCCTTCCCACCTCCTGATATGAGATTCTTCCTCTGTGGGGCCAGTTTCATGCTGCTGCAAGTGGATCAGTATTCCTCAGGCCTGAAACCCCAACTCTAGTTCCAAGAACTGGCAACTGTTTAAATCTGACCTAGAACTTCCGAGTGGTTGGATTTTTTTACCTGTTCAGTAAAAAGACTTGGAACCCTGGAGATGTTAATTGGTTTAAAAAAGTGAGTCAGGACAAACACTTCCTGGCCTGTTCTTACTCGCTGTTCAATCTGGGACGAATTCCCAAGCTCATGTAAACCACATTTTCTTCACTCATAAACTAGGGATAATAATACATGAGAAGATACTATATGTGCATTGCTGAGCAACATGCCTGGCACACAGCAATTGCTTAACAGTGGTAGTTATCATAATTTGTATGAAAGTGAGTGATAGAAGGGACCCTTAGAGATTATTTAGTCCAAGCGCCACATTTTTCAGCAGCAGAAAGTAAGGTTCAGAGAGACTGAGTGATTTGCCCAGCGTCACCACACCTCGTAGTTGAATAAAGACTGGAACACTAATTTTCCAGCCTCTGATCTCATACCTTTCCCACTGCGCCATGGGTTTTTGGCTTAGGAGGCCCTGGAGAGAAAAGGGGGAAAAGGAAGAAACTATCAACTACTAAGTGTCTACTCTGTTTTTGCTTTTATATGTATCATGCCATTTTATCCCCATAATAATTTTTAAGTTATTATCTCTGCTTTACACATGAAGACACCAATGCTTAGACAAATTAAATTCCTGCCTGAAAATCCCATGGGTGACAGACTAGGGGTTGCAACTCACGCCTGTCTGACTCCAAAACCAGCCCATGCTCCTCCACCATCTCATGCCCTTTCTGGGTCAGGCTGGGGAGGGGAAGAGTTTCTGCAGAGCCTGGCACTACCCTGGCTGTGTTTCATCTCAGTCCTTGAATGCTTCTCAGATGCAGTATCTGGTCTGCACGCAAGAGCCTTTCATCCTTCCTTCCACTCAATCCTTTTAACTGAAACCAAGTGGCCAAAGCTTAACTGTAATTCTGCAGAACTGGCGGCAAGAGGCCTGGTGGGAGCTTGGGCTGCTCACCCTGAACGTGATGTGCACAGAGAGTGGGGCTGACATTGTTTAGCTCTCTGCTCAGCAGTGCCCAGCCAAACCTCTTGGTCTAAATTGAGCCCTTAATCGTTTTCCTGGCATTTGCTCAGACAGGATTTTATTTTCTAGTAATAAAAGCGCCTACATTGTAGGAAAAAAACCAACAAAAACTGATCTGCCTCTTTTGTAGCTTTTGTGAATGCTTCACCACCTGTCCATTCCCCGCCTTATTTTCATGCTTGGAGCAGAGCCAGGTTGTTTTGTGCCCACTGTCGAGTTTGGGGGAGCTCTACGTGGGCAGAGAAATGCACTCACATTGACTGCTTCTGCTCATTACCTGGGGCCTTGCACCTCCTGGATTGAGAGGTTTGACTTCTGAGTCTGTAGGCTTGACTTCTGGGTCTGCAGGTGGCGCAGGGGAGATGGTTCTGAGGAAAGAGGAACAAAGTGAGTCACCAAGGGCCTCTCACCTAAGTAGTTCTTGATGGCTCACCTTGGTTAGCTCAGTCTTTCCCCTAAGACTTTTCAGTGACTCTCCAGTGCCTGCAGAATGAACTGCATACTTTCTAACATGATATTCAGACCTACATTCTCAACCTCTTTTCTTTCTTTCTTTTTTTGGTAAAAAATAAAATACAATATGGGTACCTAAGAAAGTAAAATAGAAATTCACCAGAACCTTCTCCACTATAACCAATGTTAAAATATTGGCAAGTATCCTTCCAGACTTGTGTGAATATATATTGTTGTTGTTCAGTGTCCCAGTTGTGTCCGACTCTTTGCAGCCCCATGACCTGCAGCGTGCCAGGCCTCCCTGTCCCTCACCATGTCCTGGAGTTTGCCCAAGTTCATGTTCATTGCATCAGTGATACTGTCCAGCCATCTCATCCTCTGATGCTGTCTTCTTCTGCCCTCCATCTTTCCAAGAATCAGGGACTTTTTCAGTGAGTCATCTGTTTGCATCAGATGATCAAAATACTGGAGCTTCAGCTTAAGCAGCAGTCCTTCCAGTGAATATTCAGAGTTGATCTCTGTTAAGATTGACAAGCTTGATCTCCTTGCTGTTCAAGGGATTTTTAGGAGTCTTCTCCAGCTCCACAGTTCGAAGGCATCAATTCTTTGGTGTTCTGCCTTCTTTAGGGTCCAGCTCTCACAACCGTATGTGATCACTGGGAAGACCATAGCCTTGACTATACAGATCTTTGTTGACAGAGTAATGTCTCTGCTTTTTAACACGCTGTCTAGGTTTGTCATTGTGAATTTCATTGTCATTTGTGTTGAGGCCTTTTCAGTTTCAGTTTGCTTTCTAACATTCAGTTCTGTTCAGTTCAGTCACTCAGTTGTATCCGACTCTTTGCAACCCCATGAACTGCAGCATGCCAAGCCTCCCTGTTCATCACCAACTCCTGGAGTCNTTTCAGTTTCAGTTTGCTTTCTAACATTCAGTTCTGTTCAGTTCAGTCACTCAGTTGTATCCGACTCTTTGCAACCCCATGAACTGCAGCATGCCAAGCCTCCCTGTTCATCACCAACTCCTGGAGTCCACCCAAACCAATGTCCATTGAGTCGGTGATGCCATCCAACCATCTCATCCTCTCTCGTCCCCTTCTCCTCCTGCCCTCAATCTTTCCCAGCATCAGGGTCTTTTCAAATGAGTCAGCTCTTCACATCAGATGGCCAAAGTATTGGAGTTTCAGCTTCAACATCAGTCCTTCCAATGAACGCCCAGGACTGATCTCCTTTAGGATGGACTGGTTGGATCTCCTTGCAGTCCAAGGGACTCTCAAGAGTCTTCTCCAACACCACAGTTCAAAAGCATCAATTCTTCGGCACTCAGCTTTCTTTATAGTCCAACACTCTCATCCATCTTTTGACAACTCCCACAATACACTAAACATTGTCTAAACTGAATTCACAATAGTAAGCTCCAACAAAGCTGTTTATTCCACTTTGTTTCTTGCCTGGTAAGCTCTTACTATTTAAAATTCTGCTGAAATGACCCCCTCACCTGCCCCTTTATAAAACTACACTCTCTCCCAGGTGCATAGTTGTCCACTCACTAGTTAGTCACTCACTGTCCATTTGGGGACCTGCTGCCTCCCACCCCGACCTATTCTAATACTAAGTTCTTCCAAAGCAGTCAGGGGCCATGTCTCCTTTACTCCAAACCATGACTGGCACCCAATATGAGCTGGGGAAATTGGCATCAACTCTGTCAGAGGCAGCAATCTGCTGGTGAAGCTGAGCTGTGGTGAAGCTGGTCAGGGTGGCCTGTGAGTTGCTGTTTGGACAGAGATCCCAGATTGCTAAGTAGACCCCTTTCTTTATTCCTCCCTGTCTGGCAAGAGCCAACCTTCAACCTCAGGGAGCACTGTAGTACCAGCGAACTGTCTTGGCAGACCTTGGATGAATTATTTACTCTCTTCTTGCTAAGTGAATGCAGGTGTCTGTGTGATGCCTCCAGTTCTGGGTATGTCTAAGGTGCCTCTCAAAGTGCTTGGGCCAGAATTCTGGACTTAATGAGAGTGGGCTGCAGGGAGAGAGAAAAACCCAGCATTCCTACCCATGGCCAGATTGCTTGCTCTGTCTTCAGAGGGGGGACATTTTGTTCTCTCCAGCTCACCTTTGCCCCCAGCTCCCTCCATTGCCCGCCCACCCCTATCTCCACTTACAATGGAAATTTTACATTTTTTTTTGCTGTTGTAGTCCTTGCTCCTCTCTCCTTTGCCACACACCATGCAGCTCCTATGTCATAATCTTACACACTTTCTACTTGGTCTTCCCTCTTCTTCCAGACTCAAAACACTGATAGGAACCATGGAAAATGGTTTACTGGATGCTATAGCTGATTTGAGCAGCCTTTGTTGAAAGCATGAATTGGGTGCTTTCTGATGCCTTGGATCACTTTTGGGTGGTCATCCTCAAGAGAAGGGGTTTTTAGTCTTCCTCGGTTTCACACTTCCATTTCCAAATTCCCTGAGAGAAAACAAATGAAGCAATAGAAGTGACTGGAAACAGTGTCTAATGCTACCTGAGCTCACATGGTATCAAACAGTCAGCCTGACTTAATGATAAAGTTCTTGAGTTTCTCCAGGCCTTATCAACCTGTGGGTATCAATGTTGGAATCTTATTAGGGCCAATGACCTATATTTTGCTCTCTCTTGCTCTTGTGCCTTCGTTCCCTAGAAAAACTTCACAGTTGCTCACAAACACCCCTCTCATACCAGTATTGGCAGTGTTTCTAGATCACTTGGCAGCTGAGGGGAGAGGGTGCAGTGGGTGCCTTATGTGCTCTTGTCCGCGTTAAGAACACTTTCTCCTCATGTGGAAACTCCTCAGGTGACTAAATAGTATTGATTGGAGTTTTCCCGTGCTGGGAAGACCACGCCCCCTTTCACTTCTCTCTACCTATACCCCCAAACTTGTACTCTGCCACATTTTGCACCTTAGTTTGTCACTAGGCCCTAACGTGGTGATGTCCCTTTCTGGAAACAACCCTCTCAGGTACTGCAAGAAGGCCCTTTGTCTGCTGAGTTCTGACTGTCGCCGTGGGGTCTGCCAGACACAGATGTCTGAAGCTTCTCATCTTTGTTCTTTTTCTGGCTTGTGAATCAAACCACTTCCTCTTCTTCACATGGAGTGACTCCCAGACACCCTACATACCAGTTAGGGCTGAAACCAGTTTAGGCTCATGCTGGGACCTCATTGAATTAATGTTTTTTCCAGTTCTTTCCAGTTTACAAAACTCTTTCACATACATTTTTTCACTTAATCCTTAAAACAGTATTTTGAAGTATGTGTTGTCTTTATTATCACTTTATGGGGAGTAAAACTGAAGTTCACATAGGTTAGGGATTGTGGATATGGCTACTAGTTTTTTAATTGAAGTATAGTTGATTTACAGCATTTGTTAATTTCTGGTATACAGCAAAGTGATTCAGTTATACCTCCTGTTGTTGTTCAGTTGCCCAGTCAGATCTGACTCTTTGTAACCTCATGGACTGCAGTACACCAGGCTTCTCTGTCCCTCACCATCTCCTGAAGTTTACCCACAAGTTCATGTCCTTTGCATCAGTGATGCCATCCAGCCATCTCATCCTCTGTCACTGTCTTCTCCTTCTGCCCTCAATCTTTCCCAGCATCAGGGATTTTCCAGTGAGTTAGCTGTTCACATCATATGACCAAAATACTAGAGTCTGTTTCAGCATCAGTCCTTCCAACAAGTATTCAGGGTTGACGTCCCTCAAGATCAACTGATTTGATCTCTTGTTGTCCAGGGTACTCTTAGGAGTCTTCTCTAGCACCATAGTTCAAAGGCATCAATTCTTTGGTGCTCTGCCTTCTTTATGGTCCATTTCTCACAACTGTATGTGACCACTGGGAAGACCACAGCCTTGACTATATGGACCTTTATTGGCAGACTAATGTCTCTGCTTTTCAACACACTGTCTAGGTTTGTTATCACTTCCCTGCCAATAAGCAAATGTCTTCTGATTTCATGGCTGCAGTCACCATCTGCAGTGATTTTAGAGCCCAAGAAGAGGAAATCTGTCANATATGGACCTTTATTGGCAGACTAATGTCTCTGCTTTTCAACACACTGTCTAGGTTTGTTATCACTTCCCTGCCAATAAGCAAATGTCTTCTGATTTCATGGCTGCAGTCACCATCTGCAGTGATTTTAGAGCCCAAGAAGAGGAAATCTGTCACTAGTTCCACCTTCTCCCCCACTATCTGCCATGAAGTAATGGGGCTGGATCCCGTGATCTTAGTTTTTTTAATATTTAGTTTTAAGCCGGTTCTTTCATTATCCTCCTTCACCCCTACCAAGAGGATCTTTAGTTCCTCTTTGATTTCTGCTATCAGAGTGATATCATCCACATATTTGAGGTTGTTGATGTTTCTTCCACCTATCTTGATTCCAGCTTGTAACTCATCCAGCACTTCTCATGATGTGCTCAGCATATAGATTAAACAAACAGGGTGTCAGCAGGCAGCCCTGAAGTGTCTGTACATGTACATAGTTTTATATACACACACACACACACACACATACATGTACATACATGCATACATATATAGACATACACAAACATATATGTTGTTTTTCATATTACTTTCCATTTCAGTTTTTTACAAAATATTGAATATAGTTCCCTGTGCTATACAGCAGGACCTTATTGTTTATTTTATATATAGTAGTTTGTATCTGCTTATCCCAAACTCCTAATTATCGCCCTTCCCCCCTTTAATCCTCTGCTCACCATAAGTTTGTTTTCTGACATGGGTACTTATTTAGTAAATGACGGAGCTAAGAATTGTCAGTTCTTGCTATTCAAAATCCTAGGTTCTCTCTCTTAGAGGACCACAATGGCCAACATTTAGATAGTTGAGGGGTATGTGGAGAAAGTCAAAATGCCTATAACTTCAGACCTGGAGTTAGATGCACCTGGTACTCTTCAGAGGTGATTGAAATCTCTGGCAGAGTAATGACGAGAATTGTACTGTCCAGGCCACAATAGCTATGGTCTTTTCTCAAGACATTTATGAGACTTTTCTGTTGTTTCGGCTGGTCTTCTTTTACCTGTGCTCCAAGTATTTGGCTAAGATTATCATATAGTTGTTTTTGTGGGTGTCTTACTATGCTTGTTCTACTTTAGGATACTTGAGGGCAGACACAATGTTTTTGGCATCTTTGCATGCTCCAAATCAAGAGCTATGAATGTAGTAGGTGCTATAATATCTGTTGTTGGCGTGTTTTAGAATGAATGACTATTTCTTAATGTTACCCTCTTGGATTTCCAAATGGATAATTCAACTGTAGCCATTTCTTCCCCACTAGCACCTCTAACAGAGGGTGAGCATGATGCATGATCAAGCAAAATAACTCAAACCTATTGGTCTCTTGCCTCAATTTTTCCAAGTACTTAAGTTACCCAGCTATTCCCTTTTGGGCCCACTGATACACTTTACTGTCAGTTTCCCTCTCTCCCTGTCCACCACTCCTCATTTCTGAGTGCAGACCAATTCAGGAAGGAATTAGATCAACAACCTCAGTGCCATTGGAAGGACTTGCTGCTCAGTGATCTGACTGATCTTGCGTTTGGTCTAGTGACATATTTTCCCAAGTGACATTTGTATTCTTCCCTGTTCATTGTTGTTCTAAGCCATAGATCTGGCTTATCCTAATCATTAATTTTCCTTCTCAAAGGCACTGTTCCCTTTTAGGACTTGACAGTGGCCCTGGACTCAGCCTGGGACTGGGTCCTGATGTCCTATGAGGTACTTCTCCCTGGGACAAGAACCTGGATCTTTATACCAGTCTGTTGTTGCCCATGGCCAATTTACCTGGAAATCACTTCTCACTTGTCTGTCTGCCTGACTAGGGAGGGCAGACAGGATGCCAGAATCCCTCACCATTGTGCTCTATCCATTTGATTCGAAGAGTTGCTTCAATCATGCTTGGGCTTGCTGTGTCCTTTGGCCGTTGTGCCTCTTCCATCTGGCTGCCAGTCTTGCATTTACCTTTGCAGCTGGGCCTATTCCTCCTGCTAAAGATCTGACTGTATACTTCCAGGGTCAGAATTTCACTTTGTCTTCTCTGCCTGCTCTGCATAGCTGTGAGATGCCCATAGTGTCCTGTGCAAAAACAAAAGCCCCTTTGGTTTCATCTTATTGTTCCCTTTAAGAGGTTTGGTGTGAAGGAAAGTTTGAAACTAACTGGATAAATTAAGGGTTAATGTTTGGGATGGTTTTTATTGGTTAATTCTGTCTCTATTAGTGCCATTTTTTTGGACCCACATTCAGTCAGATACTAAATATTGCTTTCCAGTGTTACCGAACTTGGGTTCGGCTGCTTGCTGCTTGAATCAGTACTCATGAAACAAGTGCTGGTATGAATGGAGAGGTTGTTTTAATCAGAAGACTAGCCATCTAAAGAGAAGGTGGACTCATGTCCCAGAGACAACTCTGAAGATGCTGTTCAGCCATGGAAGTTTTTAAAGGGAAAAAGGGGATGTAATCCAGCCATGAAAGTTTTTAAAGGGACAAAGGGGATGTAATCTCAATTAATCATTGAGGTAGGTGGTCAGATTTGTTGCCATCTCCCACTGGGTATGGGCTTGCTGACTCCTTATAATCTATCTTTAAATGCTGTCTGGTTCACAGTTTGCTCTTGAGAAGGGGAAGCTGAAGAAAAGTTTTAGGCATCCATTAATTACTTATTCTTTGTTCCTATTTCTTTGATCTAATGAAAGAAACAACAGGTTATGCAAACCATTGTGTGATCACAAGATTTGAAAAGTGTGCTTAGATCAGAGGTTAGTTGAAATACAGCTTTGCTAAAGTGACAAGACAAAAGGGTCTCCTGCAGAGAACTGCTTCTTGCCATAGAGCTGCCTGCATTAAGCTGCTCACAAATCCCTACTCTTCTCTTTAAGAGGTTCCACCATTCCATTTCTATGGGATTATGAGTGAAGGTCTGTCTTCTGTAATTTCTTCATGCTCATATAGGACGCCATATTCTCAGAGTGGAAATATATCAATGTGGGTCTGTGGCATCTTCTTGGTAACAATTTTAGTTGCCTGCTTACATATACAGGCAGAGCAAGCTACAATCATTTTGATACCCACAGAGATACAGATGATTATGAGCAGTAGTATTAATCCCATTCTCTTGAGGCCAGTTCTTGGAATAACGCTACCCACAGGTTCAGTATTGCTCAAGATGGAGTAGCTTATGCCATGGCTATTGTGTGAAAGTCGCTCAGTTGTATCTGACTTTTTACGACCCCATGGACTATACAGTCTGTGGAATTATCTAGGCCAGAATAATGGAGTGGGTAGGCTTTCCCTTCTCCAGGGAATCTCCCCAACTCAGGGATCCAACCCAGGTCTCCTGCATTGCAGGCGGATTCTTTATCAGCTGAGCCGCAAGGGAAGCCCCATAATAATGTGCATCAGACACTAAAATATTTGGTGACTCTGTCATGATAATCATTAACCGAGTTGCTCTTTTATGACTCTGGAAGGCTTGGGAGACTTCGGTTTTCTTCTATGAACAAGAGACAGGGGACATGGAAGGGCCTTTGTACTTGGAGGTGGGGGGGATTGCAGGGTTCTGCTCAGTTTTTACTAGGAAACTGCTATAGAATAAGGACAGTGAAAAAGCTGGCTTAAAACTTAGTATTCAAAAACTAAGATCATGGCATTTGGTCCCATCATTTCATGGCCAATAGGTGGGGGAATAGTGGAAACAGTGGCAGATTTTATATTCTTGGGCTCCAGAATCACTCCAGACAGTGACTGCAGCCACAAAACTTAAACATTCTTACTCCTTGGAAGAAAAGCTACGGCAAACCTGTGTATGTGTCAGTTGCTCCATCATGTCCGATTCTTTGCAACCTCATGGACTATAGCCTGCTAGGCTCCTCTGTCCATGAAATTCTCCAGGCAAGAATACTGGAGTGGGTTGCCATTCCTTTTTCCAGGACAGTATATTAAAAAGCAGAGGCATCACTTTGTTGACAAAGGTCCATATAGTCAAAGCTATGGTTTTTCCATTAATCATATACAGGTGTAAGAGTTGANTTTTATATTCTTGGGCTCCAGAATCACTCCAGACAGTGACTGCAGCCACAAAACTTAAACATTCTTACTCCTTGGAAGAAAAGCTACGGCAAACCTGTGTATGTGTCAGTTGCTCCATCATGTCCGATTCTTTGCAACCTCATGGACTATAGCCTGCTAGGCTCCTCTGTCCATGAAATTCTCCAGGCAAGAATACTGGAGTGGGTTGCCATTCCTTTTTCCAGGACAGTATATTAAAAAGCAGAGGCATCACTTTGTTGACAAAGGTCCATATAGTCAAAGCTATGGTTTTTCCATTAATCATATACAGGTGTAAGAGTTGAACCATAAAGAAGGCTGAGTGCTGAAGAATTGATGCTTTTGAACTGTGGTGCTGGAGAAGACTCTTGAGAGTCCCTTGGACTGCAAGGAGATCGAACTAGTCAATCATAAAGTAAATCAACCCTGAATATTCATTGGAAGGACTAACGCAGGAGCTGAAACTCTAATACTTTGGTCACCTGATGCAAAGAGCTGATCCATTGGAAAGACCTTGATGCTGGGAAAGACTGGAGGGCAGGAGGAGCAGAGGACGAGATGGTTGGAGAGTATCACCAACTCAATGGACAGGAATTTGAGCAAACTCTGGGACAGTCCCTATAGTTCATGGGGTTGCAAAGAGTTGGTCACAACTTAGTGACTAAACAACAAGAAACTCAGATATATGTCAGATATATCCCAGTCAAATGGGTCCAGGCTCCTTTTGTGTGTCATACTTTACTGGGCTGGATGTTCTACACAGTCTGGAAAAATAATTGGCAATCACCATTTGCAGACTTTTTTAACATAATTGTAAAAGATTTCTTAAAATAGCAGTAAGTTTCATTAGTACCTTTTAAAGAAGAGTGATACTGGCTCAAATAAATTAATGTTCCCACCTAGAGAAATAGGTGAGGGGATGCACAGTGAAGAGAAGTATGCAAGAACCATGTTACAATTGGATGATAGATGAGCTCAGAACCTCACTCTTTAGGTTTGACAGACACAATTAAATATTACAGCCTTGTAAGGAGGCTTGAGGACTGGATAGCTCCAGATTTCCAAAAGTCGCCTTCATTCTATGAGATATCTCCATTTGGTTTTCCAAGATATTTCAAATTTACCTTGTCCCTAACTGAACTTCTGATTATCATTGCTGTTCCCTCCCCTCCCATTTCTCATGCCTCTTTTACAACCTGCTTCACTCAAAGTAACTTCACTTTAGTGCATGGCAGCTCTATCCTTTCAGTTTTCATATCCAAAACCTTGAACTCATTCTTGTATCTCTTCTTTCTTTAACACCTTATATCCAGCCTCTCAGAAATTCTGAGTTCCAGTTTCAAAATAAATTGATAATATGACCATTTTCCACCATCTCTTATTTTCCTGGTCATAGTGATCATTGTTTTCTGCTTGAGATACAGAAGTAGCCTTCTATTGGTCTCTTTGAGTCTACTACGGCTCCCTCCTCCCCTACTTCATTCTGTACACAGGCTTTGGTTTCAGCCATGGCTCCTCAGTTTATCCAGAGAAAAACCCAAAGTCCTCATCATAGCCTCCACGGGCTTCAGGCCCTCAGTTACTTCTGATCTCATATCCCATTGCTTTCTCCTTTTTTCACTGCCTTCTGGCCATGCTGACCTTGCTGTCAGACATGTTTTTTTGCCTTAGGGCCTTTTTGCTAGATGTTCCTTCTTCTTAAATAGTCTTCCCCCAGAAATATGATATCTTCTTTTTTGGCTTCATTGTGCAGCATGTGGGGTCATAGTTCCCCAAACAGTGACTGAACCCATGTCCCTTGCAGTGGAAGCATGGAGTCTTAACTACTGGACTGTCAGTAAAGTACCAATCTGGTATCTTCTTGACCAACTTCCTTTCATTCTTTGATTTCTTTTCTTAAATGTTACCTTCTCAATGAGGCCTACTGGGGCTAACCTTTTAAATACTGCTCTCTGCAATGCTGTCTATTCTAATTTTTTTGTCTATTCTACTTCTTTCCTCATAGTACCCATCACCTTCTAATATACTGTAGTAATTTACTTAGTATATCTACTGTTTATGGAAGTGCTTTTAGCAGAGTCTTTCCAAGAGCAGATTCTGAACAAAGGTTAGTTCTTGTATTGTCAGAGATGTTGTTTAAAAAATCTTTTAATTTAGGTTTTCTTTACAAAATATAGAACTTTCTTAAACATTGTCTTTTTTTATTGAAGTGAGAGTCACATAATAAAGAGTTAATCATTTTACAGTGAACAATTCAATGGCAGTTAGTACATCCACAGTGTTGTGTGGCATCTACTTTTGGTCATACTTTTATATATATTGTGTGTGTGTCTGCTCAGTCATGTCCAAATCTTTGCTACTTCCAAAATATATTTGAATCAGCAGTATCTTTAGATATGGTCTTCCAGCAATTTCTTTTGCCTCTCAAATTTAAAGACAAAAAAGAAAAAGAAAAAATGAAACCACAGCGACAAAGGAGATTGTCTGACCTCTTAACTATTTTTCAAGAGGGAAATCTCAAACCAGACAGCATAGATACAGAGTTAAAAATAAATCCCTCTATGGTTATAGGCCTTAGAAAAACAAACTGAGTTTCTGTGAAGTTCAGTGGTTTTGTTAATTGCTTCAAGATGTTGGATGTTTTAAACTATGTTGTAAAAGCCTGATATGATGACAAAACAGAACTCATTAGCTAGTACTTCCCTGTTGGAATTTTACTTAAAAATGTTAACGTTTGTGCTAAGGCAGGCTTCCCTGATGGTCTAGTGGTTGAGAATCTGCCTGTTGGTGCAGGGATCACCAGTTTAATCCCTGGTCTGGGAAGTTCCCACATGCTGTGGAGTAACTAAGCCCTGTGCACCACAACTACTGAGCCAGTGCTATAGAGCCCGTGAGTCACAATTCCTGAGCCCCTGGCTGCAGCCACTGAAGCCCACGTGCCTACAGCCTGTGTTCTGCAACAAGAAAAGCCACTGCAATGAGAAGCCCACGCACCTCAAGGAAGAGTAGCCCCCGCTCACCACAACTAGAGAAAGCCTGAGTGCAGCAGTGAAGACCCAGCACAACCCCAAATATATAAATAAATAAATCTTAAAAAAAAGTTCATAGTTAGACAATCTTACAACTGCCAATTTAAACATATTAAATCAGAAAAGAGAAAAAGAGAGAGAACACTGATACACCTCCGCTTTATTGAGCTAGATCTGGGAACCACACATCTTATTCCCTTCATTCTCTCCTTGTCCCTTTAGAATGCTATAAAGTGAATTCAAGAAAATTCCTAGAAGGATACACAAGAAATTGCTAACAGCTTTTGCCTCTGCAGAGGGGCTCTGGAGGTGGTAGGAGGAAGCCTCATTTTATAATTGCATAATATACCTTGGTGTACTGTTTGAATTTTTACCCTAGGCATGTATTACAGTTTCAGTAAAATAAAAAATAACACCAGCAAAAAGCTAATATTTCCCCAAGTACCACATAGTTCTGGGCATTTATTAGTCAGGGTTCTTTAGGATGATAGAAGCCCATTTAAACAGGCCTCCACAGATAAGAGGGGTGGTTTATTGGATCACAGGCAGAGATGGAGTAATTCACAGAATTTAAAAAAAAAACTGCAATAATCAGGGCCTCAGGGATTAGAACTAAGGCCTCTATAAACCCCAGAATTTTTTCTCCTGCTCTCCTTATCATCTCTACTTGCATTTTTGCATGTTGGTATCATTTTTTCCTACTTTTCCATATAAACATGGCTGCTGATAGTCGTAGTTTAGGAATCTGAGAGGAAAGAAAAACTACCTATCTTCCAGAGTTTCTAGTTCACTCTTGATGAAAGACTTTGATTGGCTTTACTGTACCTTGAACTGCTGTGATTGTCAAGGGAGTTGCCTTACCTGGGTTATCTACTCAGCACATGGTCAGGGTAGTAGAATTTCTTAACAGAAGGAACATATGAAAGCTTCCTGAGAGGGAAAATAAGTTACCACAGTCTCCTACAATCTACCCCTTGACTGTTCAGTCTAACACAAACACTCCTTCCATAAGCTAGTATTTTTTAAGTGTTCTAGGCCAAAATAACACAACCATCATACAGATCCCTAAAATGTACTCACCCCCTCCCCGAATCGAAAAAAAATTTGTAGTCTTTACTAGCTGATTTATTGCCAAGTCCAAGTTGCTGGGAGGTCTTCTTTCTTCTCAGGTAACTTTGAATTCTACTTCTCTTGATTCAGAAATCCATGTCTAATTGAGGTGTTAACACCCACAATGAAAAGCAACTATTTAGAAAAGAGAAAAAAGGAAACACAATATGCAACAGTAATTTTTCTATGATAAATATTATCTCCTGCTGATCAGGGATAGCAAAGATTCACCTCTGAGGAAAAGGAATGAGTTTCTTTGACACAAAATATGGCAACTTCAGGTTCTCCCGACTAGAAGGAATCTTTCCAAAGTGAAGTATAGAAGACCCTTGAAGAATAGAGAGTTTAGTGGAGGTGACCCTCCAGTGGAAAATCTGCCTATTATTTATAGTTGTTCTTCCATATCCTCATTTCTCTACATTTGTGTTTTTGGGTTTGTGGGTTCAACCAACTAGGGATTGTGTAGTGTTTTCAGTAATTGCTACTGAAAAAAAATCTGTGTATAAGTGGACCCATTTAGTTCAAACCTTTATTATACAAGAATCAGCTCTATTTACCCAGGACTTAGAGGCCAAGCTTTCAAGGTCCCCCTGGTCCTTCAGATAGCCCCATTCCAATACCTACAAGTACCCAGTCTTTTCAATAAGAACATTTTTGTTAGTGGAACTTAAATCATTATCTGCAGGCAGAAAAGACTTTGTAATAAGACTATATGGGCGGGATGATCTGGGAGAATGGCACTGAAGCATATATACTATTATGTAAGAAACGAATCACCAGTCTATGTTTGATACAGGATGCAGGATGCTTGGGGCTGGTGTACGGGGATGATCCAGAGAGACGTTGTGGGGTGGGAGGTGGGAGGGGGATTCGGGATTGGGAGCTTGTGTGCACCTGTGGTGGATTCATGTCGATGTATGGCAAACCCAATAGAGTATTGTAAAGTTAAATTTAAAAATAAATAAATAAATAAATTAAAAAAAAAAAAAAAATAAAATATAAAAAAAAAGACTATATGGTATATATATTTATTTACTTAATGTTTAATTTCTGTTAAAATAGAGACTCAGACTTTCTTTTTGTTACAGTTTTGATAATGAAAGAATCACAACTCATTTCTGAGTGGTGGACACCTTCCTCCAAGTTGTGTATGTAGGGGTGTGTGTGTGTGTGTGTGTGTGTGTGTGTGTGTGTGTATTCATTCCTCTCCAGGAAATAGGTGATATTAGACTATGTTAAGCAATAACATTAGGCAATATTATTTTGTAGATTATTGTTTCAAAAGTGCTTTCATGCTCTTGAGAAAGGGGGAGAGGATGCTATTTGTTATTGATTTCTTACCTTTCCTATGCTGCTTTGATTTTTCACTGGCTATAAAAGTTCTTTCTGATGTTCCCAAGTCTAGTCATTAAGAACTTTAGTGAGGAGGATGGGGAAAGAGAATAAAACTTCAAGTGTGAAGGATGAAAGGTATGTGGTGAGAAAGTTAGAAGGGCCATTAACTCAAAGTCAAAGAAGTAATTCATGAGTAGTTGGGAAGACTTCTGTGACTGGCCTTGTCTTTATTGCCTTGGAGTCATATTGGATCAGAAACATTGCCAGCTGACTATGAGGTTTTCATAGGATTGAAAATCTTCATTACCTGTTCTAAAGATCAAGTATTCACTCTTCATGAACCCTTTTTATATTTTACGTCAGACATCCTCAAAAATGTTCCTTCTAGCAGAAGCAAAGCCCAACTTTCCAGCTTATACTGTCTACTTCTGCCACTAGGTAGCTAATCCTTATGGTGTTCCTACTAAAATTATGAGACTAAAGGGAACCCATAGACCCTCAGAGAAATGATGGGAAGGAGTTTCCACACCAGAGCCCCAAGCTGGGGTGGTAATAAGTTGATATTTTCCTCAGTCTATTTTAAGTCAGGCAACCTGGAGCTTTCTTTCCTCTTTCTAATGATACTTTGCTTAAGGTTGCTTGGAAGCTTAAGGTAAAAGTTTAACTAGCTGATTCCCCACTGTACATCTCAGAGTTTTATCTCCTCTGCTAGTGTGGAGTGTGATGGTGAAAAGGGAGGAAAGTGTCATCATTCTTATACAACAATTATTCTTAATTTCTTCTGAGTATTTATTTTTTACATCTCCTCTTCCTGGAACCAAATTGTTCTCAGTTAGGGACTATTTGATTTCAAGGAAGAGAAGCACTCAAATTAGCTCAAGTAGAATGTTTATTGTGTGGTTACAACATCTCATGTTCTGGACAGTGAGGCAATGCCATGGATGTTTATGGAGAAGAAATGAAGTATAGTTTGGCCTTAAGAGCATCTGAAAAAGGGAAATAGAGAGTAAGGACATAAACCTGTTCTTTTTAAGAGACTCTTTGATCTCTGTAATCCGTTTCTGTCTACTCTGATCTCTCTGCAGAGCATTCATTTTTCCTTATTCATGGTATCTTTGAACCTATAGTTTCAACTTGGTTCAGTGTCTTATAATGGAGGAAAGGTAGTTATCCAAAAGGAAACTGGAATGTTACTAAGAAGGGAGAATGAATTACAGGCTAAAAAATGAAAAATCTCCATGATAATAACCAATATAATCAAACCAATTCAAGTTGATTGAATAGTTTTCTGTGTCTAAAGTGAAAGTTACCATGCCACCAAGCCCAGGTAAATGGCTCTATTCCTGAAACTGGAGTATATCTAGCAATTGTTTGCTGACTAGTTGAATAAGTGAATGAATGACTAGAGGTGAAGCTAGAACCATGTCTGATCTATTGTGATTCATCTTTGTAATATTCAATAGCACCTCATATGCTAGGAGTTTTTGTACATGGTAGTTGCTCAGTAAGTATAATATTAATAGAGTAAATTTCACTTCCTTTTTTCTGAGTATTTCACTCTTTTAAATGACCGAGTCATTGTGTAGTACAGTGGTCTCCAAAGTAGATTGCACTGGGGTATGAAAAAATCATGAATTCTTTGTGTGTTTACCTGAAAAATAAGAAATATTAAATATATAACATAGGAACTGACACTGGCACATTCACATAAGTCAAATGTCAACTGTAGTTCACAAAGTGCTCTGAGGAAGAGCGACATGGGAGACTTAACCAAGTTGTTTTCTCATGGGTGTTGGCTTTTGGCATACTTTCATTACAGTGGATCCATGAACACCATGGGTTTGAACTGTGGTGGGTCCACTTGTGCATGAATTTTCTTCACTAAATATGTACTCCAATATCCATGTACTCGTGATCCATGGTTGGTTGAAATTACAATGCAAAACCATGGGTATACAGAGGGCCTACTATAAAGTTATACATGGATTTTTGACTGCATGTGAGTCAATACCCCAAAGTTTGTGTTGTTCAGGAGTCAGTTGTTTATGTGTGCAGCTTATTTGTGCCTATGTAGATTGTGAAAGTGGTAAATTATATTTTTAATTAAAGTAACTCTCACAGAGTAGATCGGAGAAGGCAATGGCATCCCACTCCAGTACTCTTGCCTGGAAAATCCCATGGACGGAGGAGCCTGAAAGGCTGCAGTCCATGGGGTCGCTGAGGGTCGGACATGACTGAGCGACTTCACTTTCACTTTTCACTTTCATGCATTGGAGAAGGAAATGGCAACCCACTCCAGTGTTCTTGCCTGGAGAATCCCAGGGATGGGGGAGTCTGGTGGGCTCCCCTCTATTGGGTCACACAGAGTTGGACATGACTGAAGTGACTTAGCAGCAGCAGCAGCAGCACAGAGTGGATAAAAGCCTTAAAAAGGTATCTGTAAAGAAACTGTGAATTGAAGATAATTCCTATGATGGCAAAACAAGGAAGCAGTGAGAAAATAGTCAAGTAAACTCTTATGCTCCTGTTATGAATTTTTTGTTAGTAATGTTAAGAGATAAAACAAATAATTATCTAGTCAGATCTGACAAGAAGTAGTAAAGAAAATCAGAAATTTTCCTGGAGCCTCTTTGTACTGTGGGTTTAAATCTAATACTGTTAACAATAGGCATTGACCCAAAATGAGCATTGTGCTTGACTTTTATCCCTGAAGCTGTCGGTGTCATCATGACATTTAGAAAGAGCATCCAGATCACGAAGGTCAGATTTCTACAACTCTTTTACAGTGATGTTGTAGTTAGGCAATTCACTTAGCATAATTTTACTGCCTTTACAGTTTTTGCTTAAGAACAGAAGTTAAAAAGCATACATGGTAAAAGCTGCCTGAAATAATAAACAAAAATATGTTCCTTTGTTGGCAAATATCACTGGAAGACGCCTAGAAAACACTGCTGAAGATCTGAAGAAACTGTCATTATAAGGAGAAATTTGACAGTGTAAAAAGTTTGTGATATGGCTGGATGAGTACAGATGTTTCTAACTTGTCTTAGTTTATGATATTTGCTAGATTCTGTTTCAATAATGAAATACATTAAAAACTATTTTTTCTCTGTCTCCACTGAGAAAAAGATATCCTAGAAGGCATATATTAATTATACATATATTAATGACTTCTTAAAAAAGAAGGGATAAAGCTAGAGGGACAGAACCACAGGAGAAATTTAATCATGGCATCATCCACAGGCAGCTATTTCAGCAAAGAACTCAGAACTATAGTGATTAAAATTCCAGGAATGTAGGTGTGGTGAATCTTGTGAAACAGAGCCTTTAATAGTAAAACTTTTATAATAATTATCTATAGCAGGGGTTGGCAAGTGTTTTCTGTAAAGAGGAAGATAGTCAATGTTTGCAGGTCTCTGTCACAACTATTCAGTTCTGCCTTTGTAGGTAACTGCATTGCTAAGTCACGTTCTACTCTTTACAACTCCATGGACTGCAGCACACCAGGCTTCCCTGTCCCTCATTATCTCCAGAGTTTGCTCAAACTCAAGTCCACTGAGTCAGTGATGTTATCTAATCATCTCATCCTCTACCGTTCCCTTCTCCTCTTGCCCTCAGTCTTTCCCTAAAGAGTTGGCTCTTTGCATCAGGTGGCCAAAGTACCAGAGCTTCAACTTCTGCATCAGTCCTTCCAATGTATACTCAGGGTTGATTTCCTTTAGGATTGACTGGCTTGATCTTCTTGCTGTCCAAGGGACTCTCAAGAATCTTCTCCAGCGCTGCAATTCAAAAAGGAGCCATACAAACTAGTATAGCCACTATGGAAAACAGTGTGGAGATTCCTTAAAAAACTGGAACTAGAACTGCCTTAGGACCCAGCAATCCCACTGCTGGGCATACACACCAAGGAAACCAGAATTGAAAGAAGCACATGTACCCCAATGTTCATTGCAGCACTGTTTATAATAGCCAGGACATGGAAACAACCTAGATGTCCATCAGCAGATGAGTGGATAAGAAAGCAGTGGTACATATACACAATGGAGTATTACTCAGCCATTAAAAAGAATACATTTGAATCAGTTCTAATGAGATGGATGAAACTGGAGCCTATTATACAGAGTGAAGTAAGCCAGAAAGAAAAACACCAATACAGTATACTGACACATATATATGGAATTTAGAAAGATACTAATGATGAAGATAGTAATGATGACCCTGTATGTGAGACAACAAAAGAGACACAGACATATAGAACGGACTTTTGGCCTCTGAGGGAGAGGGAGAGGGTGGGATGATTTGAGAGAATGGCATTGAAGCATGTATANTATACTGACACATATATATGGAATTTAGAAAGATAGTAATGATGACCCTATATGTGAGACAACAAAAGAGACACAGACATATAGAACGGACTTTTGGCCTCTGAGGGAGAGGGAGAGGGTGGGATGATTTGAGAGAATGGCATTGAAGCATGTATACTATCATGTAAGAAACGAGGCACCAGTCTATGTTTGATGCAGGATGCAGGATGTTTGGGGCTGGTGCACGGGGATGATCCAGAGAGACGTTGTAGGGTGGGAGGTGGGAGGGGGATTCAGGATTGGGAGCTCGTGTACACCTGTGGTGGATTCATGTCAATGTATGGCAAAGCCAATAGAGTATTGTAAAGTAAAATAAAGTAAAAAAAAAATAAAAAGTCAAAACAAAACAAAACAAAAAGGAGCCATAGACAATATAGAAATGAATGCTTGTGACTGTGTTCTAAAATAAAATTTTATTTATAAAAATAGGAGCAGGCTGGATCTGATCCAAGGGCCGTAGTTTGCTGACTCCTGCTTTGTTATGAGCAAGGAATAGCCATGAACTTAGAGATCCACTGTTTATCTTGTGTCAAAGCACTTTAAAAGGTTGTTGAAGTTATAAAGACAAAAACTCTGATTTATTTACCTTTTTGTGTGATGACAGGTAGTTGTTGGTATTGTGCAACCCAGAAGATAAATTAAAAGAAACATAGGCACAGATTAAATAGCTTGCCTATTCTTGGTAAAAGTGACATTTAATAATGAGAAACAAAATACTTCAAAAAAGAAACCCAGAGGGCATTTTTGAAAATAGTTCTTGGGGAATGTTTCTGTTATTATTATATTGTTCAATTATAGAAATTATATGTTTTTCACCTACATACCTAATAAACTTGGAAACAGAATTTTCCAATATGTTTAATAATCTCCCAAAGAGCCTTAGTTGGTTTTAAATATGTTTATTGAAAATATCAGTATTCAGTTCCTTCTAATTTGTTTGCAGGAATAAATTTTTGGCATCAAGAATGATGGGGAAAAAAAAGAATGATGGAAATTGATTAGCTAAACTTAAATAATAATCTCTGTATAAATAGTGACCAGAACTGAAAAATGAGTGTTATGACTTAATAAGTGTATTCAGTGAGAGACTTCTATTTAATTCTATTCCACTCAAAGTTCTTTTCCCACCTATGACAAACATTACAATTAAGTGTTGATATAAACTGAATGTAGATGCAAGCCCTCAAACTGCCCTGACACAAAACATTAAACCAAGATTCTAAAAGCAATAGCAAAGTATATTCAAATGCATTGCTTACAGTTTTTCGTTCTAGAAATTAATGAAATAAAGGTTATTTAAAGGTATTTTATCATACTGTACTAGATTCTTTAATGTTTGTCTTAAGTTTTAAAGTAGCACATATATATTACATAAATAAATACATGTGTATTGAAGTATATATGCTAACATTAAAAAAATTTGTAGTGTGATATATGATCTAAAAAGTCCAGAGGCCGTTGTGTTGGTAGGGAGGCAGTGCAGCATAGAAAAACAGTCATAGACGTTGGTGCCACATAGATCAGCTGTGATTAATAATGGTAATTACCATTTAATAAGTCACTCCTAGAGCTAGGCATCATATCAGATGCACTGTAGAAATCATCTCATTATATCCTGTCCAAAATCATATGTGGGAAGCATGACACAGCTGCATCTCCTTTTGTTTCTACCAAGCACATTTCCCAAGATACTTGGCAGGCTGGGTCTTCTGCTTATGAGTGAGGGCCTTGAGCCTCAGGTTCTTTTCAACTCTAAACTTGCTACTTGAACTCTAGTCTCCCAGGTGCTAAAAACCATTAAAGGGTATTTCGGTGGCATCCATTGAACAAAAGTAAAATAATCTGTGAAATCACTTTTTCAGTTCAGTTCAGTCGCTCAGTCGTGTCTGACTCTTTGTGACCCCATGGACTGCAGCACACCAGGCC
>SJYV01013470.1:641035-659991 GCA_006410875.1 Neotragus pygmaeus | reverse complement strand
ACAAAGTCTTCTCTGCATTTGTGTTCACCTTAAGGCCTGAGCACTGCAGATATAAAACATTATAAAACAGATTATTTTAGCAGTCATAAAAAGTTCTCAGTTTTGAGTTTGTGCCTTGAGACAAGAATATAATAATTGAACTTATGGTTCTTTGTAAAGTATCCAGTGCTGTTAGTATGAATACTCCACCCTGTGTTCTTTGGATAATACATGTCCTTATACTAATCTATAGCAGTGGTCATTAAGTGGCCTTCCATGGATATTCAATTCCAGTTCACAATAGGCAATAATTTAATAAATTATGTTGAGACCATATATCATAGGCTGCCAGATCCTTATCCTTTAATACTGGAAGACACTAGATTTACATTGCTTTCAACACTTTCAGTTCTATGAAAGCCAGATAATAATCTGAGAGTCCCTAAACTCTATAAAGAAATGAAACTCACTCCCTTAATAAATCTGCACTGTAAATCTTTGCATATATATATATATATATTCTTTGTTACAAAAAATAGAACTAAGTTCTAATTTAAACAAAATACCTTGGCTGACAGAATATTGAGGAACCTATCCATGGTCAATTGCTTTAATGTCCTCAATTCTTTACCCTTCCTTCCTTGTAGGCACAGCCTTAGCCTTTGCAGTATCCACTCTCTGTGACTTGGCAGTTCCTTCCAAAAGAAGGGGTGTATATTTTTCAGCACCACAGATATTGGGCTTAATCATGTGATTTAGTTGACCAATTGAATGCTAGCAGNTCCTTGTAGGCACAGCCTTAGCCTTTGCAGTATCCACTCTCTGTGACTTGGCAGTTCCTTCCAAAAGAAGGGGTGTATATTTTTCAGCACCACAGATATTGGGCTTAATCATGTGATTTAGTTGACCAATTGAATGCTAGCAGATATACTTGCTATGTGCTTGGGCCTGCTATCTCCTTTATTACTCTCCCCTTCACAAGGATATGCATTCAATAGCTGCCTTTCAAGTGAAGATGAGGAAAACGTAGACTAGATCTGCACTTAAGCACAGGTTGGAGTCTAGCCCCGTTAATTACAGCCAAGAAGAGCCAACCTTCTATCAACAGGAGTTTGAAACAAATGTCCATGTTAAATGCCACTGTTAAATGCCAGCATTTTGGGGGTGGAGAATTGTTCTGCAGAATTACTATGGATATAGTTGATAGAAACATCATAAACTAATTAGAATGACAAATGAACCAAGGTTGGAGTACAGACAAGAGCCACAGGAATTTAGGAATGGCCAAGACTGCACTACGAAAGTCTAGGATGCTACTTTAGGTGCCGTTACCTGGAGACTGGCTGCTGTCTCCCCATCCTCCACACTCCCCAGGAACACACGGGGAGTCCACTGTGCTCTCAGTTACACCACTGCTCCAGAAAATCATCTCCAGTGACCTCTGTTTTCATTTGCCACTCTTCTATATTCAAAACCCAACCTGGAGCATTTAGTCAGCCAGTCCATGTCACGTATCTCCACTCTAACACCAAGAACTTGGGAGAAGGAATATCCGCTTCCTTGTGGTTTGCCCCAATCTTGTGACCCATGCCAAATATAAAAGGTATTTAAATTCTGGGTAGCCAAAAAAAAAAAAAAAGACAAATGTCCATTATATGTCTTTTTACCTGAAGGCTTCCCTCACAGCTCAGTTGGTAAAGAACTTGCCTACAATGCAGGAGACCTGGGTTCATTTCCTAGGTTGGGAAGATCCCCTAGAGAAGGAAATGGCAACTCACTCCAGTATTCTTGCCTGGGAAATCCCATGGACAGAGTAGCCTGGCAGGCTATAGCCCATGGGGTCTTAAGAGTCGGACACGACTTAGCAACTAAACCACAGATGGAAATGCAGTGGAACTCAGAATCCTGTCTTCAAGCCAGACCACATCTCAATACAACAGCAACAAAGATAGCTGAGATATATTAGCTAGCTGCCAACCACTGTGTCAAAAGCATGATCCATACCTTTGTCGTGGATAATATATTCTGCCTATAGAAATGAGGAAAATGAGGCTCAAGAAGTTTCCATAACATATTCAAAAAGGACTCCTTGGGGGCTGTGTGAGGGTCCTGTAACAGAGGGCCACCAACAGGAGACTTACAAGGACAGAACTTTGTTCCTCCAGGTCTGGAGGCCAGGGNCTGCCTATAGAAATGAGGAAAATGAGGCTCAAGAAGTTTCCATAATATATTCAAAATCAGACAGCTCATAAATATGGTAAAACCAAGAATAAACCAGGCTGATCAGATTTAGGACTCTGACTCTTAAACATCGTGGTGTACTATTTCTCAAGTATTAAAGAATCATTTCTAGGAAATAATAAGTTCTCTATTTTTTTAAGACTAAGAGAACTGGAGACTCCATAGCATCATCAATATCCTATCCTACGTCTTAATTCCACAGCTAGTTATTCGTTTTTGCTTTCATCCATGCTATATTTTAAGCCAGGTTTCTTTTTCTTTTGCTTACAGAGGAAATGGGAATTAACTGGTCCTACCTGAGTGTCTGAAAACCTATTATTAAGCTTTCTGTCTACTTTTACCCAGATTATTACAATTTATTCCTGTCTTTAAATAGATATGATGAATTATCTTTACTTGCTTTAATTAATTCTGAAGGGCTAAGTTTATAAGATTTTTCTAGCAAGAGAAATAACTTTCCACTTTCTCTAAGTCCTGAATACTCATGGGAGTTTCTTGAGATTGGTACTCTGTGTGTGTGTGTATGAGATTGTGAGTGTGAGTGTGTGTGTATGTGTGCAACATGCTCTCTTGTTCTATTGCTTTTGTCATCAGTAGAATTTCTGAGAAGACTGACCATTAGTTACATTTTTTTTTTTTTTTACTGATACATTGACAAAGTACCAAAAAATGGTTACATGATGGAGAAGGAAATGAAAAAAACAGCCTAGTAGACCAAATTCTCATGGCTGAAATGCTTACTTGGTCATTAATTAACTGTGTGTTATTGACAATGCATACAAAGTTATCTGACCATTTATTCCATTGTTTGGATAACAGGATAAAAAGAAGTAAAGCCCACGGAGCTCAGAGCTTAATGCAAGTGGACATCAGTGGTAGCTATCATCAGCATTGCTATTGCTTCAATATTATTTTTGTTTTTATTGTAATGGTGGTGAAAATAGCTGTGGATCTTTCAGACACACTCACTGGAGCCCATTTTTTAGAATTTATTTTCTAATAATAGTATCAATAATAAAAAACAAGTCACTTTTTTCAAGAAATTAAACTTCCACTAAAAGAGTAGTAGTAATATTTATTCCTGAAATTGTAAACCCATTGTTTTATAGCATCATTTTCAGAGACACTTTAGGAATAGATATATATACCAATAGATGGATAGATAGATGGGTGTTAATGCAGTCACTGTAGAGTTAGCCATGCTGTCCATGCTTATATTACCATCAAATTACTAAGCTGGTTACAACCACTAGTGACTTAACTGGGATCCAGTGAAAGCTAGGTCCAGAATTAAAATATTTCTCATAATGCTCTCTGTTCTTGCCTCAGCTTGCTGGTATTTCCTCCCCTTAAATTGGAAATCCCATTTTGAAGAGTCCCTTATAATAAAACCACTAAAATATAGCACATAAGAGGCAGAAATGAGTTCACAACAGTTGGGTGAGAACATTTGAGTGGACATCAGTGAGGAAACACCACTATGTGTTAGGTGGAACTATTTCCCCACATATTAGTTCAGCACCTGAAGCATAAAAAATATGACAGTTTTGCGACTTTAAGTCAATGTGTTTCCAACAACACTATAAATTCTCTTTCTGACAATCCATCATATTAAATAATGAAATTACTGAGTAAATAAAGGGCCAGATGACTCAGAGTGTTTTATGGTTAGGGGACATCATGTCATATTGTGGCAGTACAGAAAGTCCACTTTATGCAAGTTTGAGATTTCTCCTCTTTAAGATATTACCTTACACTTCGACTGCCAAGTCACAAAGAGGCAGGGGATGAGTGATGTCAATTTGAAGAATTGGGGAGTGATTTTCCTTTGGGTTTCATGACCTCCTCATCAGCTGCATAAGCAGGAAGTGAGATGATTTGTATTCATGGAAACAGACAGAATTCCATGTTATAGGCAAGGAGGAAAATGACCATGGTCTGCTTAAACTAATAAAGGATACTAGCTACCTTGAGCCCTTTCAGAAGCAAGTAGGATATAGATCTTTAATATTTTAAGAAACAAAATGTTTTAGATACCATAGCTAAGTAATAAATCAACAGTAATACTAAACTTTTTGAGTGGGGTTGGGAAGGGGACAAAAATATGATTTAATTATTGAATCAGAAATAAGCTAGTTTGGTAAAGAACTTCCAAAAGGGCGTAGGTGGTTCATGCCTAAGATCAAAAATAGTCAAAGAGAGAGAATTATAAATAAAAATCGTTTTTTGTTTTTTTCCTAGATAACATTTTCTGACTCTCTGTGATCCTAAGGACTGTAGCCTGCCAGGCTCCTCTGTCCATGGAATTCTCCAGACAAGTGTACTGGAGTGGGTAGCCATTCTCTTCTCCAGGGGATTTTCCTGATGCAGAGATCAGCCCTGCGTCTTCTGAGTTGTAGGTGGATTCTTTACTGTCTGAGTCACCAGGGAAGCGCTTAACATTTTCACTTTGACTATATGTTACTATATGCCTTCTACTTTTATTTTTTGTGCAAAGTAATATACAGTAGAAAAGATGCTCTCAGATCCCATTTGTTTGTTTCCTTTTGCAGTGTTAGTAATAGGGCTGAATTTGTGCAGCAAACAAAATAATTTTCCTCCAACACACATTCCATTAGACATCTGGAAAACATTTGAGGTCACACTTCATGATCCTCAGATGAAAGAACTGATATGAATGAGAAATGATCGTGTTCCTCCAAGGAATGAAGGGATTTAAAAATGAGTTTTTATCTCCTTTCCTAGATGTATTTTCCAGTCTTTATTGAATGCCAACAAAATGGGCTCAGAACTCAACATCAGAGAACATAAAGAAACTGGGCTTATACTTCTGCAATCAATCAAATAATCACACTTTACCAGAAACTTCAAAAGATGTTTATCAATGCTCAGCTTACTCTCAGTGTTTTTCTCTCAGTTCTTCTGCACAGCCTTGACAGGAAGCAGTTTTGGTACTTCCCTCACCACTTGAATTATATAGGTCCAGCTGTCAGTGACCTAACAGCCCATTCATCATGCTATAGCAAGAGCTGTCAGTCAAGTTTTCCTTTGCACAAGGAACACGAGGAGATGAGTGGGACTGTTCAAGCCTGTCCATCATGGGTCTACTTCTTGTATGCTTACTACTAAAGGGTTCTCAACTCTCAGTTGACCATGAATAAAATTACATTAATTTGGATGGCACAGATTGTCTCCATCTTTTGCTAACTTCTATTCAAAATTTAACAATTCCTCCATTTTAGTTTCCATCTAAAATATTATTATAGAAACTTCTGAAAATGAAGGGCAGTCTTCTATCCTATCTTATTTTCTCTCTCTTTTATGTTCTCTCTCCTTTTCTCTTCATTTTTTAATCATATAATTTCAGCCAATTCCAGGAAACCCAGCCAGTTATGAATTCAGTTCTTTTCTGTACTTTCCAAGACAATTGAAATTCCAAAGCTTCAGAGTCATGTTCATTTTAAAAAACTTTCAGTGTGAAGGCTCTTGTTTCTTAATTCAAATAAGAACATTATACTGTGGACTGGTCTTTGACTAAACTCTATCCAAATATTGATCGACACATGATTTTAAGTAGGATGTACTGGGATGTATTGTAGATATTTGCATCACTGATATGATAACATGTGGCTGAACTGGTTGGTAGGAAAGGACTATTGAGCATAGAATCACTATAGTTGGCTAGTTACAATGTACAAGAATCTGTAAAAAAGAAATTGTGATTATGCACTCTGGGGGGGCATATTTTAAAGACACTGCATATCATGTACTAACATGATAAAAATCATTCTTAGAAGAGGTCAGTGGTATTCTCCAGGCTCCCCCCTAAAGAATCCATGGAACAAAAATGATTAAGAATTCCTGCTCACAGATAGTGATTTGTTCTGTGCTTTTCTTTGGTGAGATAATGGAAGGGCTGGTGAGGCCAAGGACATACCTGGATCAGGGCCACCTGACGTCATGTGGACATGTGACAAGTGCAGTCACGACAGGACCCCAAGCTCAAAGGAGAACTTTGGGTTTGGGGGCTCATGCTCTGCAGTCACCATCTTGAAACTGTGAATTTTGATTTTGTAAAAAAGTTCATATGGGAGAATGAAGCATGCACCAAGGACTTGGAGGCTTAGCTCAACAGATATGGTCTGTTCTACACCGTATCTTTATCTTCTTGCCTCCCTGAGACAGATTCTCGTCCTTCCACTCCCTCCATGCTGTCCTGTTTTTAAATGAGAGATATCACATTTTCATGTTTTTTATGTTAGAATTTGTGTATGTATTAGCACTCATTTTATTGGAGCATAATTCATTTACAATGTTGTATTAATTACTGCTGTACAACAAAGGGATTCAGTTACACATATAAATACATTCTTTTTTAAATATTCTTTTCCATTGTGGTTTATCATAGGATGTTGATTAGTTCTCCGTGCTATAAGTAGGAGTTTGTTGGTTACCTGTTGTCTATATAGAAGAGTACGTCTGCTAACTGTAGCCTTCCACTCCATCCCTTCCCCCTCCGTTGCTTGGCAACAGCCAGTCTGTTCTCCATGTCTATGATTCTGCTTCACAGATAGGTTCATTTGTGCCATATTATAGAGTCCACACGTAAGTGATATCGTATGGTGCTTGGTTTCCTCTGACTGACTTCCCTTAGTATGATAGTCTCTAGTTAAATTCTTGTTGCTGTGAATGGTATTATTGCATTCTTTTTTATGGCTGAGTAGTATTCCATTGTATATATATAGAAGGTGTCACATTTTAAATAAATGTTTCTTTGTAGAATGGTTTTATATTTGCAGAGAATAGTTTTATATCTAAAGGAAATGTATAAGGATGGTACAGAGAGAACCCATATATCTAATATCTAGTTAGTAATTAGAGGAGTTGGTATTTGAACCAAGATGGAGTTCAAGATTCACAGTATGGGGGTCCCAAGATTCACAGTCATATAAATCAATGGAACCAGCATTTTATTCCTCACTAAGGGCATTGGGAGGCCATCTATATGTTGTAGGCCATCTAATTATCATTGGAGTTTCTGTAACTCAGCTTCCTCTTCCACCTAAATCACCTAATACCACTCTTCTTACATTCTTGCCTTTGTAAGTTGTGTTTTGTGTTATTTTACACATTTACATTCATAGCAGCATGAGATATAAATACATGCAGTGGCCCTGGAAATGTGATTAGCATCTTTGCCTCTAAAAATGAGTGCTAAATTCTCTAATGCCACTTTTTTTGGAAATTCAGAAATCCCCAGCATCCATCAGAGAAAGAATGCGGAAGGTCACTTTAAAGCAGGGATAGCTCTGGGTAAACCTTTCCAGAAAAATGACCTAGTAGTTTCCTTATTGTTGCTGTTCAGTCTCTCTCATGTCCAAATCTGAGACCCCATGGAAGGCATCACACCAGACTCCTATCCTTCTGTATCTCCTGAAGTTTGCTCAAATTCATGTCCATTGAGTCGGTGATGCCATCCAACCATCTCATCCTCTGTCATCCCCTTCTCCTCCTGCCCTCAATCTTTCCCAGTATCAGGATGTTTCCCAGCGAGTCCACATCAGGTGGCCAAAGCACTAGAATTCAGCTTCAGCATCAGTCCTTCCAATGGGTATTCAGGGTTGATTTCCTTGAAGATTGACTGGTTTGATCTTGCTGTCCAAGGGACTCTACAAATATCTAACTCTCCCAATCCAACTGATTTTCTCTGGAAAGTTCTTCTTCTTTGCCAGGCCTCCTAAGTACTTAATAATTTGTTTTATTACAATAAGCAATAAGTAGTGGTCATCAGTCTCATACTTTGTGACTAGTTGACACCTGTTTCAATTAAAAAATTATATTCAGACTTACCAGAGTCTATAAACTCTCTTGAGCTCCCATCAGTGATCAGCGGTGAGAAGCATGAACAAGGTTGTCCACAGAAGCCCAAAAGCTCTGCCTGGCCTGTCCCCCTCGAGACTGAAGTACACATCCCTTGCCATGTGTCACTGCCACATGAAGAGAACTGTAATTAACCAATATGATGAAAACTCAGTTTGGCATTCATTCTGAATCCAGGATAGAAGAATAGATATCCATCATGTTCTACCTATAGACTGGTTGGAGGAGAGTTTAAAAGCAGCCCTAAGCACAGCAGTGGAAAAGTTTCTGCTAGGTTAACCATTCATTTTTCACCTGTATCTATGGTTGAATAAGGCTGATCTCTCTTACAGTTAGAAAAATAGCCAAGAGAGCTCAAGATGTGAGTGTGAACCTTTCTTCTTGGGGGTTTGCTTTGAAGTCTTTCTAGCATTTCATTATCCCCCAGGGCTCTGAAATATCTTGTGTTTCTTGAAGCTGCACTGAATCTGGAATCCATTACACATTTTTTTTTAATTTGGCAGAAAATCATTTAATAACAGGTAAGATGCAAAAGTAAAGCCATGTTTGCTAAGTCTGAAACACCAGAAAAAAGCAAAGGTATACAGTCGAGGGAAGCTATTTTAATTAAACATCTTTATAAAAATCATCCAATTTTTATTTCCCCTTTTAAATGTTTCCAAATTATTTCTTTCCCGTCTTTTATATATATCTTGTTGGGAGCAATGTGGCTGAGGTCAAATGAGTGATGTGATTTCTGGGAAAGAAATGGAGACATACTGCATGAAATTTACACTTGGTGACCTTGGAATGAGAATTAGGAGGAGGTCCCAAAGCTGATATCTTCAAGAGAAAATGTTTGTTTTGATGTGCTGTTTCCATAGCATATGTGTGGCTTGACCTTGTAGCTGAAAACACCTTAGATCTTATGTTATTCTTCATTCAGTGAGAGAATAGCATCAAGCCACAAATATCACTTAATAATAAGGGAAAATCTTTATATTACTCTTCCCGTAAGATTTCTATCTTTTCAGAAGTTCAAGCACATGTTCAGAACATAAAGATATTCTACTCCATGAGTTGTGTTAACATCGTTGTTGTTCAGTTGCCAAGTCGTGTCTAATTCTTTGAGACCTCAGAGACTGCAGCACGCCAGGCTCTCTGTTCTCCACTCTCTCTCAAAGTTTGCTCAAATTTATGTCCATTGCGTCGATGATGCTATCTAACCATCTCATCTTCTGCTGCCCCTGTCTCCTTTCGCCCTCAATCTTTCTCAGCATCAGGATCTTTTCCAATGAGTCAGTTTTTCTTATCAGGTGACCAAAGCACTGGAGTGTCAGCTTCAGCATCAGTCCTTCCAGGGAACATTCAGGGTTGAATTCCTTTAGGAATAACTGGTTTGATCTTCTTGTAGTCCAGTGGACTCTCAAGGGTCTTCCCCAGCTTCACAATTCAAAAGCATTGATTCTTTGGGGCTCAACATTCTTTACTGTCCATCTGTCACATCCATACTTGACTACTGGAAAAACCATATCTTTTACCATAAGGACCTTTGTCAGCAAAGCGATGTCTCTGCTTTTTAAGATGCTGTCTGAGCTTCCCAGGTGGCGCTAGTGGGAAGAACCCACCTGCCAGTGTAGGAGATATAAGAAAGGTGAGTTCAATCCCTGAGTCAGGATGATCCCCTGGAGGAGGGCACAGCAACCCACTCCAGTATTCTTGCCTGGAGACTCCCATGGAAAGGTTACAGTCCATGGGGTCGCAAAGAGTCAGACAGGACAAGTGACTAAGCACACACCTATGCTAGGTTTGTCATAGCTTTTCTTCCAACGAGTGTCTTTTAATCTAATGGCTTCAGTCACTGTCTCCAGTGATTTTGGAACCCAAGAAAATAAAATCTGTCACTGCTTCCACTTTTAACCTTGTATTTGCCATGAAGTAATGGAATCAGATGCCATGATCTTAGTTTTCTGAATGCTGAGTTTCAAGCCAATTATTTCACTCCCCACTTTCACCCTCATCAAAAGGCTCTTTAGATCCTCTTCATTTTCTGCCATTAGAGTAGTGTCATAACATAGAGTTTGCTAATATTAAAACAGACTCCTTGGGACTTCCCTGTAGGTCCAGTGGTTAAGACTCCAGGCTTTCACTGTAGGGGGCATGGGTTCCATCCCTGGCTGGGGAACAAAGATGCTGTATGCCACAGGGCATCAGTTCAGCTCAGTCGCTTAGTCGTGTCCGACTTTCTGCGACCCCATGAATTGCAGCACCCCAGGCCTCCCTGTTCATCACCATCTCTCGGAGTTCACTCAGACTCCCATCCATCGAGTCCGTGATGCCATCCAGCCATCTCATCCTCGGTCGTCCCCTTCTCCTCCTGTCCCCAATCCTTCCCAGCATCAGAGACTTTTCCAGTGAGTCAACTCTTCGCATGAGGTGGCCAAAGTACTGGAGTTTCAGCTTTAGCATCATTCCTTCCAAAGAATCCCAGGGTTGATCTCCTTTAGAATGGACTGGTTGGATCTCCTTGCAGTCCAAGGGACTCTCAAGAGTCTTCTCCAACACCACGGTTCAAAAGCATCAATTCTTCGGTGCTCAGCTTTCTTCACAGTCCAACTCTCACATCCATACATGAAATAGCTGATCAAATCTGGGTAATAATAATCATTAGTACTATGAACCACACAGTAATACGTATGGCTCATACTATGTGGAAGCAACATGTTAGGAACGTTTCCTATATTTAATCTTCACAGTAACCCTGAAGTGAAGTGCTAGTCACTCAGTCATTTTGATTCTCTGTGACCCCATGGACTGTAGCCTATCCAGCTCCTCTGTTTATGCAATTCTCCAGGCAAGAATACTGGAGTGGGTTGCCATTCCCTCCTCCAGGGGATCTTTCTGATCCTTCAATCAAACTGGGGTCTCCTGAATTATAGGCAGATTCTTTACTGTCTGAGCTACAAAGAAAGCCCCTACACACAACAACCTTATAAGTTAGGTATTCCCATTATTTCTACATTACAGATGAGGAGACTGAAGCACAGAGAGGTTAAATGACCTATTGTGCTGTGTGCACAGTAGCTCAGTCATGTCTGACTCTTTGTAACCAGATGGACTGTGGCCCACCAGATTTCTCTGTCTATGGAGATTCTCCAGGCAAGAATACTGGAGTAGGTTGCCATGCCCTTCTCCAGGTGATCTTCCCAACTCAGGGATCGAACCCAGGTCTCCCACATTGCAGATGGATTCTTTACCAGCTGAGATACCAGGGAAGCCCTAAATGACCTAGTGGGTTTAAATAAATTTCCAAGGGTTGAGTAGCTAGAAAGGAGAAGTTAAAATGCAGACCCAGACAATCTGGCCCCAGAATCCACATTCCTAACTACACAAGTTCAGTTCAGTGCAGTCACTCAGTCGTGTCTGACTCTTTGAGACCCCATGGATTGCAGCACTCCAGGCTTCCCTGTCCATCACCAACTCCCAGAGCTTGGTCAAAACTCATGCCTATCAAGTAGGTGATGCCATCCAAACATCTCATCCTCTGTTGTCCCTTTCATCTCCAATGTTTTGGTCTCAGGACCTCATTACACTTTGAGAATTACTAAAGATCTCAAAGAGCTTTTATTTTTGTAATTCATTTAAAATGAAAAATAAGCCCATTAAATGCTATCATGAGTTTTAATGCAATGTATCTATTTTTTACAAACCAACATAAAATAATTAGTGAAAAGATGGCACTGCTTTACATTTTTAAAAATCTTTTACTATCTGAATGAATAGAAGAAAGCTTGATTTTAATACATGCTTCTGCATTTAATCTGATAAGATATGTTGCTTTGGTTGCACTTATGAAGAAAATCTGGGTTTACACATTATGTAGTTGGAAAAGGAGCAGTTATTTTAATAAACCTTTTCAAATAATGTGCGTATTCTTCTTTAATACTAAAAAACTTACAAAGTTGTAGTTTCTTAAAAGGCAGTTGCAGTGTGGAATATGAAACCACAACAATGATTATTTCTTACTCTATTATATTAAAATCCATTGATCTAACTTGCACTTTGAATGACTCCTACCCATGCATGATTTTGTAACATGATGCACTGGTCATCTGGTTCATTGAGTAAGACAGATCTTTTAAATGTTGACTCATTTCATTGTGCAATATTAGGAAATCATATTGTTAACATTACTACTAAACTCATCAGAAATATTAAGCGTTGGGAAGTTGTCAAGCTCAGAATGACACAACAAAGTTTTTCCAAACTTCTAGCTTTTGCTTGAAAATCTGACTTTTTTATCTGTAACAAACATTGTCACTTATCTTCCTTCCTGTGACAATCTCGATTTATTTTTGAGAAAGTATCTGCCAAATGCTCAAATCTGAATAATGTTGGATTTTCTGTCAGTTATTCTTTCATGTAAAGCTGGTGTTCCATGAAAAAGGAGCTTGTTTTCTTTGAGACAACCATCAGACTTCATACTCAGCAGAAGTACTCTATGTGTAATTCTCATTTCATTGTGCAGGATATCTTTAAAGACATGTATTTAAAGAATAAGATTTAACAGAATCAGCAATTATTTATGCCTCATTAAAAGCATTCTTACAGAAAGCTAAAACTAGGAGTTTTAAAAAACTGTGATCTTATCAATGTGAAAACTACAGTGACAAGCAATACATTTTGTTGTTTTTGCTAAGGACCAACAGATTCAGCCACCATTGCTTTGGCACCATTGGTATAAATAATGAAAAAGCAAATAAGGTTTTANAGGGATTTTGGAAAAGTTTTGGAAAGAAATTGGAAACTTTGAATGATTTGAAAAATTAAATCTTTTAATAAAATAGCAACAGAAGCTTAACTGTTGGAAGTTTAAGGTATTAAAAAGCACTTGAACAGTTAGCCTGTCTTAGTCTCTCATCTGTCAGCCAAAAAATTTTTTTTGATATTTCCTGATTGTCTATTTTTCCCTGGTGAAAGTTATTACATTCCTTTACCCATTTTTTAATCAAAATCATTTCCAACTTATTTCAGTCTGTCACAATAATATTTTCATACGAGGAGTGTTGTAACCTAATTCCTTCATTTGACTAATACATTCATTTTTAATTACTGCAACTTGATCTCAGATTATTCAAATAACTGTTTCATTTTTTATGCTTACCCTGACCCCAGTGTATTTATAGGCTTTTATCCTTACCTGATACCGGTGTAATGTAATTATAGATTGTATTTTAATCATCTACTATATCCTAGTGAATTTGTTTAAATCGTTCCAATCCTGAGCCTTTTATTTCTATGCCTTTTAAAATTCTACAATGGCATTCTCTTTGCATAAAAGCAATATTTTTGTAGTGTACAACAATGAACGAATATTTTGCATGCATTGCTGGTTACGATTCTCATTTAATAATTTTAAAGTCACTATACAGGATGGTATGTAAAATCAAATCATGCTTTGTAAACAGAAGGAGAGGTACATTGTATATCGCTTGAAATCTTTACACCTGTTTGTTTTCCAGATTGCCCCCCTCCAATCCCCACAGCTTTAAAACCACAGATACGCGTTATGTTCCTGATCATTGTATCCGCGTCTGGTTATTCAAATCCCTGTAAATAGCTGCTCTGCTGTAACAACAGAGGCCAAATTTCATTTGTGGTGAAACAGGCTTCTCTGATATGAATTACTTTTATTAGTATTTTTACTATTGATCATTTCATAATTGCTTGATTATTTTCTAAACTATCACCCATCAAGAAAACCCATTATTTCTAAGCTCTTTTAGGCCAGTATCTGAGCTGTTGCCACAATAGCTGATTTCAGCCTCATATTTAACAATGAGCCAGGAATTTGGTCTGAGAAGATGGCTGACAACATTGCCAATCTATAAAGGCCTGGTGTTCATCTCCTGATCAGATTTATAGGCCCTAGAAATAGATTTTCTTGAGTAAGTCTGATTATCTTCTCAAAATCCTGAAACCATTAGATTTCTTGTTGCCCTCACTCTTCATAGTCAATCAATCATTAAATCCTGCTGATTCTGCATCCAAGGTATCTTTAAAATGTTTTTCCTCTTTTCCTCCTCCAGTGATGCTTACCCAGTTCAGACCCCATCAAATCTCTCTCACAATGGTTAATCCCCCTACCTCCTGTCTTGTACTTTTCCAATCTGTCCTCTACACTTTTACAAGAACGCATGGCTAATATACAAACTTGATCCTGTTCCCACCCTCAATTAAAAACTCTGAATGGCTCTCCATTGACTGTAGGAGGGAACTCAGGCTATTTTATCACGANTGCAGTGGGGAAAGCCCTTACTTTCCTGGGCACATGGGGCACTTTGGCCTGACCACACATTTGGCTTAAGACAGCCCTGAAGAAGAAACAGATGGTCTATGACTGCTGGATAAAAACAGGCTGAACTTTGAAAAGTGGTCTTGCATACAGTCCAAGGAGTAGGGCCTTCTCTGCTCTGGATGGAATGCCACTGAGGGTCTTTAATCCAATGGGTACCTGGATATGATGGAGGCTGTGAACCTGGAAGACTTTACAGATGCCAGGAAGACAAGTCAGGGGGCTGCCTAGCAGAAGACTGCTCAGGCAGGAAGTGTTGCAATAGCACAAAACCAGGAAGCAAGGGTGGCCTGACTGAGGAGTGGAGGTGGTGGAAAGGACAGGGGAGACAGATGGAAACGATATTCAGAGATCAAACTGAAAACCTTTGGCAATACACCGAAGCGGGGAAATGACTCAGAAAGATCCTAAAAGTGCCTGCACTCTCCGCGGAGATGACAGCAGAATAGCTCTTTGTCACTCTGGATTCGAGTCACATTATAAAGATGGCTTTGTGAGGAAACACACAGTGTAAGGTTCTTGACTTACTGAACATGCTTTCTGAGTATGGTATTTATGATACCTTTATTATTTTTAACAACTTTATTATTTTAATTGAGGTGAAATTCACATTGCATAATGTTAACCATTTATGTATGATTCAGCGGCATGTCGCCGTCAAACTGTTATACAAGCATCAGCTCTGTCTAGTTCCAGAGTATTTTCATCACCACCAAAGGAGATCCAGTATCCATTAAGCAGTCACTCTTCATTTTCCCCTTGATCCAGATGGAAACCACGAATATGATCTCCGTTGCTAGAGATTTACTATTCTGGAGAGTTCACACAATTGGAATCACAAAATATGTGACCTTCTGTGTCTGGCTTCTTTCACGCAGCATAATGTCTTCAAGGTTCATCTAAGATATACCATGTATCAATATCCCTTTCTTTTCTATGACATCTTTACTTTTGAAGTAGAAAAGCAAATGGAGGAAACTAGTATGAGAGCTTGAAGTGAAAAGCATTCTTTCTTACTGTCTCCTGAGACTAGAAATAGCTATGTTTATATCTGTTATATTTGATAGAAACATTCTTCAGATGGAGACAGTCTCCTTTGATGTGCTTTCATCTCTCTCTCTTCCTCTCTCTCAAACATACACAATTAAAAAAAATATATACAGTGATTTCTATCAGGATATAAAGAATAAATTTTTAAAACTTTGTTACAATAAGTTGTTTATGATTTCTTCCAACGAAAAGCAGTAATACTAAAATTAGTAATAATATTTTGACAACTAAGGAAAAATGTATTCCTCATAAATATTTATTATTTAAAAACTAAAGGTTTTCAGGAAAGTAACATTTTATTTTTGGAAGTTCGCTTGAGCAAAGCATAGAGCTGAGATAATTAGCTCAAAGAGTTTAATAAGACAACAATGAATGCTATGTAATAATATGTAGACATTTCTTAGAAAAACAATTTTAAAGCACTGAGGTTCAACGTACACACAGATATAATCTCTTGGTACTAAACTTACCAGGAAAGTAATCTTAGTGGCCTGTTTTTACTATCACCTAAACAACTCACTAAGCATAAAGTCCCACATCATTGTTTACACAGGTTTGCAGCCAAATCAAGTCACACACTGAACAGTAACAAGAAATACTTGCATCACATTTTAGGCAAAAAGCACTCTGTGTCCATCTGATCCATCAACAGCCCTGTAGGTAAGAATGGAATTTTATTATCACTAACCTGGATTTTTAAAATTGGAATATAATTGCTTTACATTGTGTTCATATCTGCCATGAAACAAAGTGAATCAGCCATATGTATGCACATATCCCCTCCATCTTGGACTCCTTTCCACATCACCCCACCCCAACTGTCTCACCCGCTAGGTCATCACAGAGCACTGAGCTGAGCTCCCTGTACTATACAGCTATCTGTTTCACACATGGAAGGGTGAATAAGTCAATTTTAATCTCCCAACCTGTGTTTAAAGACAAGAACTATAGATCAGGCGGTGTTTCCAGGCACAAAGTGTATACTACAAAGTGTTGGGAATTCAGCAACATTGTGATGATCTAGGAAAGCTGCACAGAAAAGACAGCCTAAACAGATGCTCGTTCAATTCTTAGACCACTTTATTATTATATGAGAATCATTTCCATGTAGCTTCACTTTTCAGCCATTTATTCATCTTTCCCATCTTGGAGCTGTAAGAGAAATTTTAACATTGTATGAACGCCCTAGAAACCATGCGTCCTCCCGAAGAAAGAACCACATTCTATTGTCTGGTGCTTTTGTAAATGACACTCCCTTCCATGCCTGGGCATTTCTTAAAACTTTATTCTTGTTTTATAACTGCAGAAAATAAGGTTTAAAAACCCTAACTTCCCAGGTAAAATGGAACACAAAAAATAAGGAAATATATATTTATATGCATCATGTAAATATACATTATATACTTTTACAAATATTTATTATATATGATCTGTTTATAGTCCATGGGATTTCCCAGGTGAGAATTCTGGGGTGGGTTGCCATTTCCTACACCAGGAAATCTTCCCAACCCAGGATTGAACTCAGTCTCCTGCATTGGCAGGTGGATTCTTTACTGAGCCACCGGGGAAGCCCATGTATGTATTATCTGGTTTCTAAAACTCAAACACATATAAACTATTTACAATGAAACAAAAGATTCAAGAGGGAGGGGACATATGTACACCTATAGCTGATTCGTGTTGATGTTTGACAGAAAACAACAAAATTCTATAAAGCAATTATCTTTCAATTAAAAAATAAATTAATTTTAAAAAACTTTCAATCTCAAGAGTTTCAGACTTTTGGCATCTTTCCAAAAGTTTCCTGTGAACAGAGAGGCATAAACATGTTCTAACAGCACTAATCTTGAATATTCCATTAGCTTCATCTCGCAAAGTATCACTAAGCCTGCGGATGGAGATGGGCTAAGAGCGGATTATGTGATGACGCCTCTCAACTGTGATATTGACAAGGGCCAACGTTCACACCAACTGTTTGCTGGGGCACTGCAGCTTATGTCTGCTTTTAACTGGGATTTGCCACGGAGGCCAGAGGCTGCAGTGAACAGACATGCCCTTCCTCCAAGCACAGAATTAGCAAACATGCATCTAAAACACCAGAGAAAGGCTGATTCTCCAGTGATGGCAGCTCCAGTCCTGCTGCTTGGCAATACTAGGGTTTCGGCAAGTACTTTAGCTGTGTCCTCTCTTTGATAAAAACTCACTGCATGTGTTTATGCTAGGTCACCTCAGTGTGTCTGACTCTGTGCAACTCTACGGCCTGTAGCCCGCCAGGCTCCATAGGACTCTCCAGGCAAGAATACTGGAATGGGATGCCATGTCCTTCTCCAGGGGATCTTCCCAACTAGGGATTGAACGCTTGTCTCTCACATTTCCTGCACTGGCAGGCAGGTTCTTTATCACTAGTGCCACCTGGGAAGTCCCCCCCCAAAATACACTGCTGCTGCTGCTGCTACTGCTGCTAAGTCATGTCCAACTCTGTGTGACCCCATAGACGGCAGCCCACCAGGCACCCCGTCCCTGAGATTCTCCAGGCAAGAACACTGGAGTGGGTTGCTATTCCCTTCTCCAATGTGTGAAAGTGAAGTTGCTCAGTCATCTGACTCTTAGCGACTCCATGGACTGCAGACTACCAGGCTCCTCTGTCCATGGGATTTTCCACTAACCCTGCCCAAACCTTCCTAAACAGTCCCAGTAATGAACTCCTCTCTGCTTCCTGTAAGGTGTGGCCAATACAAAGCATAAATCAGGGAGAATAACTTATGCCACTGGGTAAACCTTGGGAAGTCAATGACACTTTACTTTGTTACCTTTGGGGAACTGATAGATTTGTCTGAAATCCCATGAGATTGCATCAATTAAAAGAATATGTTAATAATTTGCGTGTATACTTAGTCACTCATTTGTATCCAGCTCTTTGTGACCCATGGACTGTAGCCTGCCAGGCTCCTCTGTCCATGGGATTCTCCAGGCAAGAATACTGGAGTGGATTGCCATTTCCTCCTCCAGGGGATCTTCCCAACCCAGGGTTTGATCCTGCCTGATCAAACCCTCCCTTGCAGGCAAATTCTTTACCACCTGAGCTTCCCTCGCAGCTCAGATGGTTAATAATTTGGTATATTGCTTATTCTTTGGAAGAAAAGTTATGACCAACCTAGATAGCATATTCAAAAGCAGAGACATTACTTTGCCGACTAAGGTCCATCTAGTCAGGGCTATGGTTTTTCCTGTGGTCATGTATGGATGTGAGAGTTGGACTGTGAAGAAGGCTGAGTGCCGAAGAACTGATGCTTTTGAACTGTGGTGTTGGAGAAGACTCTTGAGAGTCCCTTGGACTGCAAGGAGATCCAACCAGTCCATTCTGAAGGAGATCAGTCCTGGGATTTCTTTGGAAGGAATGATGCTAAAGCTGAAACTCCAGTACTTTGGCCACCTCATGCGAAGAGTTGACTCATTGGAAAAGACTCTGATG
>SJYV01013470.1:596102-639226 GCA_006410875.1 Neotragus pygmaeus | reverse complement strand
CCTGGGATTTCTTTGGAAGGAATGATGCTAAAGCTGAAACTCCAGTACTTTGGCCACCTCATGCGAAGAGTTGACTCATTGGAAAAGACTCTGATGTTGGGAGGAATTGGGGGCAGGAGGAGAAGGGGACGACAGAGGATGAGATGGCTGGATGGCATCACTGACTCAATGGATGTGAGTCTGAGTGAACTCCCGGAGTTGGTGATGGACAGGGAGGCCTGGCGTGCTGCGATTGATTCATGGGGTCACAGAGTCGGACATGACTTAGCGACTGAACTGAACTAGAGCAGGGATTCCCACCCTCTGGGATCTAATGCCTGAAAATCTGAGGTGGAGCTGATGTCCCAATAATAGAAATCAAGTGCACAATCAATGTAATGTGCTTGAATCATCCCTCCCCCATCCATGGAAAAACTGTCCTCCATGAAATTGGTCCTTGGTGCCAAAAATGGTTGGAGATTGCTGCCTTAAGGAAATATAAGAAAAGAACTATCTGAATAAGTTTCCCTAGAAATGGAATAAAAAGAATTCTCTAAGTAGAGTTTCCTTGAAAATGGAATGCAAAAATGATAAAATGATGCATCAAGACAGTCTCTCCTCAGAACGACCCCTTTAAATCAGCCCAGCCATCATCCTAACTGGCCTGAGTTCCAGAATTCTGTCTCTGAGCACTTTCCCCTAATATGCCAATTATTTACTACCTGCTTGCAGATTTCCTAATTCTCCCATTAAATTCCCCAGTGTCTGGCATTCACCCATACTGGTGACTATAAGTCAGTGGAAAAAAAAAATCAGGCTTTAAAGTGATTTTCTCTTTAATTTTTTATATTTAGTTTAACAGAACTGTGCCTTATGGCTCTGCTTTTCAAGGGAAATAAATAAAAACTATTTTAAAAATTAATTCTGTCAAAATACCAAAGATTTAGTGATGCTCTCCATGCAGCCGCACCCTCCATGCTTATGGGACCGCAGAGAACATGTGTCTCAATAAATAGAAACCCTGAAATATGGGGGTTTAGCCAGGTATCCTCTTATGTCAACACTCCAGCAGGGATTTACTCTAAATATACATAGGGATCCCTTCTTGCCCCAGTCTTCCTCGTGTGGGAGACTTGTTTTCACACCCCTCTCCAGGCACGTCCTCCTTGTGAGCGAGAACACAGGACTCAATGTACAAGGCTGCCTCGAGGCTTCTACCACTGACATAGCTAAGCACCGATGGAGGGTCTGTGAATGAGCACCCTGTCATCTTGGCCGTCTATGAAAGAGGTGAATGTTTTCTCCATGAATAAGTCCCTTCTGAATCTCGTTCTTAGGAGCTGCAAGCTTCCAGAGTTGCAAAGCAGATGAGAAACACAGAGTCACGAAATTGTTCTCTAAACGTCCAGAATGGTAGACAGATATTTTTCAAGATAACTTCCCAAGGTGCTGTGACAAAGGGACTTGGAAGAAGACGAGAAGATTCTTCAGGAGGAGTCACAACTCATTGGAAATAAATACTGGAATCTTTCCCATGGTTGCAGAAACAGGTTTGGGGCAAGAAACTTATTAAGAATGAATCATTCAGAGAGAAATAAACAAACAGAAAAAAAAAAAAAAAGTTTTCCCCTGTGTCATTCAGTGGCATAATTCAATGCCCAGACACAGACGTCTGTAATGTGTGTGAATGGGCTTTGCTCAGTCCCAGTTGAAGTATTTGAGGATATGCGTGGCATGTGAAAATGTGGAGAGGCCGTAGAGCCAATGGGCCCGCCAGAGTGTCTGCATCATTAAGAGTGTCAGATCAGGAGAGACCAGTGTCCTCAGAATCTCTCCTTCCTACCCATGAGTTTTCCAACACCCCAGCCAGCTCTCCACTCACGAATCACTGTTCCCACCTCTGTGGCAAAACAACCCTGGTTTCCCGATGTGTATCCTACTGGCAGAGCCGGCACCATTCCATTCGTTCCTCTTGGTGGCCTGTCCGTATTTCATTCTGGCCTGAAACACCCTTGGTGAGGACCCAGGATCATCTCCCCTTAGACTGTACAGCCAGATGGAAAGGTTGATAACAGAGGTTCCTGAAGGAGGGTAGGAGATGGATGATGATCTAAGAAACCAAACTCCTGGTTTTCTGCAGGCTTCAACCTTCCAGGCTGGATAAGCCCAACTACCTGACTTCAGAGGCTCAACTTCGGTTCACTTTTACTATGCGGCTTCTCTGAGAAGACATGTCAAGAACAAAGATTCTCCAGAGGCCCTTCTTGGGATATAAAAGATCTTTTTGTCCTTCGTTGTCTGTAGGAGACTTCCTTTCCCCTGCTGACATAAAACAACATCATATGAACACAGGATGGAGAAGACGTAACTGTGAATTCTAATAGCCTTTAGGTTATAAGGCAGAAGATGAGACACAGAGCCGCTCATACTCCTGGGCCAAATTCCAGAGCCAAGCTCTTCTGTTCTCACATTAATTCCCTTTTGCACATTTCAGAGAAAAGGTGAAGGACAAAATCCTGAGATTTATGATGCAGGCTTGAATCTACTCCTTCCTGGCTGGTCACAGAGGAGCAAGAATCCACTAGGCCCTCTGAAGAGAATCCACTAGGCCCTCTGAAGAGTGGGGATGGATCCAATATGCCAATGACATAGCAATCCATAATGCAAAGACCAAAGTGATGCTAACTATAACCTTGAACTTGCATAACATGCTTTAAACCACGAAGACAATATCAAAGGATTAATACTGCTCACAGTGAAATCTATGAAGTTATTGTGAGAAAAATGAAAGTGATAAGCTTTGTCTTGAAAAGTAAATTTGTTTATCCTGTATGTTCATTTGATAACTATTCACTGAGCACCTACTAGGAACCAGGTATATCAGTGAATAAACTGATAAAAGCCCTCTGCCTTCTTGGGTCTGACACTCCAGCTAAACTGAAAATGCTTATGACTGAGTTTATAAAACTCAAAGTTATGTAGACAAGGCTGGTAGCAGGGAAGAGAACATGTATGGGCTTCTAAGAGTGCTTCTGATGAATTGGAAAACTTCTCTTGGGTTTAAAAAAGCTTTTTCACTTCATACAGCATAACTTGGACCAAAAAAGTCCCCATTTAGATTCTATTCCTTGGCCCAAGCTGTGCCGCATGCAGGATTATTAGTCTTTACATTCACTGTGGTTTGGCTTCCTGAGATGCTACTGTGGTAGAGGATCAGGCAGGCTAATGGCTTCAGAAGAGTGCCAAGGGAGAGGGGAATCAGATGGGAGCTAGGAAGTCAAGGACTCAGAAAATACAAGGCCTACCCTGCCTCTTGAACAAGATAGACTGGCAGCTAGAATTCTCTGGATATGTTACATTGAATAGACAGGTGGGGTACCTGGCCTCACTTGACACCTGTGTTTTATTCTCAGGATGACACCTGAAACATTCTCAGGATGTTTCAGGCACATCAAACTGATTTGTCTTCATTGAAATCTTATAGTAAAATTTAAGTTGCTTTATTCTACTTTTTTATTCTGGTATTCTTTGCCCTCTTCCTTTACTTGAGAGATCCAAACAAGTTTTCCTAAACTACTCGCAATTATTCCAATAAATTTCTAATACACAGAATACACAGAAGAACTATACAAAAAAGACCCAGATAACCACGATGGTGTGGTCACTCACCTAGAGCCAGACATGCTGGAGTGCAAAGCCAAGCGGGCCTTAGGAAGCATCACTGCAAACGAAGCTAGTGGAGGTGATGGAATTCCAACTGAGCTATTTCAAATCCTAAAAGATGCTATGAAAGTGCTGCACGCAATATGCCAGCAAATTTGGAAAACTCAGCAGTGGCCACAGGACTGGAAAATGTCGGTTTTCATTCCAATCCCAAAGAAAGGCAATGCCAAACAATACTCAAACTACCACACAATTGTACTCATCTCACATGCTAGCAAAGTAATGCTCAAAATTCTCCAAGCCAGGCTTCAGCAATACATGAACCTTGAACTTCCAGATGTTCAAGCTGGTTTTAGAAAAGGCAGAGGAAACAGATATCAAATTGCCAATATATACTGGATCATGAAAAAAAGCAAGAGAGTTTCAGAAAAACATCTACTTCTGTTTTATTGACTATGCCAAAGCCTTTGACTATGTGGATCACAATAAACTGTGGAAAATTCTGAAAGAGATGGGAATACCAGACCACCTGACCTGCCTCTTGAGAAACCTATATGCAGGTCAGGAANACTACGCCAAAGCCTTTGACTATGTGGATCACAACAAACTATGGGAAATTCTTAAAGAGATGGGAATGCCAGACCACCTAACATGCCTCTTGAGAAATCTGTATGCAGGTCAAGAAGCAATAGTTAGAACTGGGTATAGAACAATAGACTAGTTCCAAATGGGGAAAGGAGTACCTTAAGACTGTATAATGTCACCCTGCTTATGTATCTTACATGCAGAGTACATCATGTGAAATGCTGGACTGGATGAAGCACAAGCTGGAATCAAGATTATCGGGAGAAATAGAAATAACCTCAGATATACAGATGACACCACTCTTATGGCAGAAAGGGAAGAGAAACTAAAGAGCTTCTTGATGAAAATTACAGAGGAGAGTAAAAGAGCTGGTTTAAAATCAACAATCAAAAAACGAAGATCATGGCATCCAGTCCTATCACTTCATGGAAAATAAATGGGGAAACAGTGACAGACTTTATTTTCTTGGGCTCCAAAATCACTGCAGATGGTGATTGCAGCCATGNTAACATTATTCCTATGTTAAGCCAAGTACTCTTATGTACCTTATAACCTTATATCATGAAATTGTCACCACCCTGAGAAACAGGTTATTATCATTTTCCTGGTGTGTTAAGAGCAGGAAGAGTAAATAAATTTCCAACTAACACATAATAGGTGACAGAACACACTTAATTGAACTGGATGCATCTGCCTGCAAAGCTCATGTTCTTAATCACATCTCACTCCCTTTCTTTAGCATTGTCACAAATACTCAGTGTAACCATCTTCAGGGTTACTGGATTTCATTTTTATTGTTTGTTGCTTTCATACTAATATGAAGGAATCAAAACACAATGTGATTCCATTCACAAACTTTAATAAAAAGATACCCGCTGTAATTCTGATGGGCATAGAAATGTGCAGTCCTGGTATCTTGTTAACGAAAGAAGTTTGGGGTTTACACAACTCTCCTGTTTCAGTGACTACAATACCACAGTATGTAAAGGTTCATTGAACCTTTAAGTTCTGAATTCCTACACTGTGCCTTTACGTATTTAGTCATTTTTGGTGCTCACTGATTAATGAAAGCAGAATATTCGATGTGCATTAAGTTCACAGATTGTTGGCATAAGCATCTTGCTGCTAAGTCGCTTCAGTCGTGTCCGACTCTGTGTGACCCCATAGACGGCAGCCCACCAGGCTGCCCNCTATGTGTTTCCATGTTCTCACGTTCTCTCCATCACCAGTGCCACAGGGAGGCTGAAATGCTTAATGTGATGAGACCAAGAGAGACCTAAAGGCTAGTCCATGCATGTGCAAGAGTACAAAGCCCTGTCACTGACAGAGCTGGTGTTGGTTCACTTCATCCCTCCTTGTTCTACCAGGAAGATGATGTGACTGTTCATTTTCTACTCAAATGGGTCCTGGAGTGTCCAGATACTGGCTCAAACATTATTCTAGACATATTTGTGAGGATCTTTCTGAAGGAGAGTAACATGTGAATCCTTAGAGCAAAGCTGATAGCCCTCCCCTATGTAAGTGCTCCCCACACTGAGGGACTGAACAGAAGAAAAGGTGGAGCAAAAGAGAGTCCCCTGGACTGCAAGGAGATCAAACCAGTCACTTCTAAAGGAAATCATACTGAATATTTATTGGAAGGCCTGTTGCTGAAACTGCAATACTCTGATCATCTGATGTGAAGCGCTGACTCACTGGAAAAGACCTTGATGCTGGGAAANCCCCTGGACTGCAAGGAGATCAAACCAGTCACTTCTAAAGGAAATCATACTGAATATTTATTGGAAGGCCTGTTGCTGAAACTGCAATACTCTGATCATCTGATGTGAAGCGCTGACTCACTGGAAAAGACCTTGATGCTGGGAAAGACAAAAGGAGAATCGGGCGGCAGGGGATGAGATGCTTAGATGGCATCACGGACTCAGTGGACGTGAATTTGAGCAAACTCCAGGAGACAGTGGAGGACAGACGAGCCTGGCCTGCTGCAGTCCATGGGATCGCAGAGTCAGACACGACTTAGTGACTGAACAACAACCACAAAAGGAGAATCTGCTCTGTTTGGCTGACTGTCTTCAAGGTGGAACGTTGGTCTTTCTCCTGCCTTCAGACTTGGACTCAGGCTCGAACTACACCATGGGCTTTCCTGGGTCTCAGCACGCTGACTATAACTTTCGGAAATTTTCAGCCTCCAAAGGCATATAAGTCAAACTCTTAGAATAAATCTCTTAATTTTATATATGTAATACACAGAGGATCCCCAACCTGCAACAGTTCAACTTACTTTTCTTTTTTTTTTTTTTTGACTTTACAATGTTGCGAAAACGACATGCATTTGATAGAAAATATACTTTGAATTTTGAATTCACCTTTTTTCCCAGACCTGCATTATAATCTTGTTTCATGATGCTGGTCAGCAGCAGTGACCACAGCTCCCAATCAGCCAGAAAACCATGAAGGTAAACAACTGATACGCCTACAACCATTCTGGACCCAGGTAACCATCCCATTTTTCACTTTCAGTACATTACATGAGACAATACACTTAATTTTAAAATAGGCTTTGTGTTAGATGATTTTGCCCAACTTCAAGCTAATGTCAGTGTTCTTAGCACATCTAAGGTCTGTAAGAATAAACTATGATGTTTAGTAGGTTTGGTGTATTAAACCCATTTTTGACTGACAACATTTTCAATTTATGATGGGTTTTTCAAGATGTAATCCCACTGTAGAGCATCCCAGGTGGCTCAGTGCTAAAGGATCTGCCCAGTAGTGCAACTTACACAAGACACACTGATTCAATCCCTGGGTTGGGAAGATCTCTTGGAGTAGGAAATGGCAACCTGCTCCAGTATTCTTGCCTAGAAAATCCCATGGAGAGAGGAACCTGGTAGGCTACAGTCTGTAGGGTCAAAGAGTCAGGCATGACTGGGAGATTGAGCATGAACACAACTGCATTGTAAGTCAAGGAAGACCTTTATATAGATAAGTCTATTCATCAATCTATACCTGCTACATTCCAAAGGCCAGCTAGCTCCTGAAGAGAAGACCACTGTGACTGACTCTGGGGGATGCTGGGATGAGCACAGCAGTCTTCAGTTGTCACTGAGATAGACACTGTCATCACAGCCTAACCTATAATCCCTCTCCACGCTCCCTGTGGATTTTTAGCTGATGGTCCAAATCTTTCATGCCATGACAAGTTCTGAAGAGACAACCTGGATTGTAATAGGTAAATGGCCTCTCTCCAAGGGTTGGGTAAATAGATCATGTGATCTAGATCTAGATCTATCTATCCACATACATACACACACAAACACATTCTACTGGTGCAATTTCTCTTGAGGACCCCAGTGAATGAAGTTAGGATTCACCAATTGACCACCATCTGTTCTCTTTCTTGCTCACACCCTACAGTTCTGCTACTCATTATCCCTTCTCTTTAGAGACAGCCCTGAATGTTCCTCAATTACTGCCAATTATTGTATCTCACTGAAACACACCTCCTAATGGATATAAGTCATGGAGAGTCTCCTGACCAAAGGGTCTCTTTGGAATAGCACTATGAACATATCCCAACCCTCTTTATCACCAAGCTCAGTTCCTACTTGCATAGACTTGCCAACTCTTTCTTGGCCCTGATGGCAGGCACTTGCTGAAGGGGACAGGTCTCTCAGTTGCAAAGGGGAATCAGATTCATCTTGAGCTGGCATGTATTTAATCTCCCCCATAAATACCTCTTGAAGTAGGAAGGAAGAGGGAAGGACACAAACTTTATAAGGACATGCCATAAACTGATTAGAACCAAATAGGTCCAAAACGGGCTTTCCAGGTGACTCAGTGGTAAAGAATCTTCCTGTTAACGCAAGAAGTGCAAGACACTCATGTTAGATCCTTGGGTCAGGAAGATTCCCTGGAGTAGGGAATGGCAACCCACTCCAGTATTCTTGCCTGGAAAACTCACAGATAGAGGAACCTGGCGGGCTATAGTCCCTGGGGCTGCAAAGAGTTGGACACAACTACGCTACTGAGCACATACACAGGTCTGAGATGGTGGACAAGCCAACTTCCACGAGATCTGGATCCTCAGTATACACTCATTGTAACACATCAGCAAGCTAAATGACACAATCACAGATGCCATGACTACTTCAAGGCTGACCACCAAAGACCAAAAAGTGATGGTGCCTAGAAATCTCCAGTTGGACTAATCCTCCCACTCATTAGCCTATGAAATTATTCAGTCCATAAAAGCTGACCACACCACATTTTGTTGGTACTCTCTCCTTCCAAGATGGCCCATATTGTCTGTGAATTATGTTTCTCTCTAAATAAATCCACTTCTTAACTATCACTTTGTCTCTCACTGAATTCTTTCTGTGATGAGGCATCAAGAACCTGAGCTTCATTAAATCCTGAGACCAGGTTTGTGGTCTCAGTTGGCAGACTATGGGTTTTGAGTCCTGGTCGAGGGGTTACAGTCCCTATCTGAGTTACACATTTTCATCTTTGGTAGAAAGGAAAAGTGAAAGTGAAGTTGCTCAGTCATATTCAACTCTTTGCGACCCCATGGATTGCAGCCTCCAAGGCTCCTCTGTCCATGAGATGTTCCAGGCAAGAGTACTGGAGTGGGTTGCCATTTCCTTCTCTAGAAAAGAAGAGACAAAACAAAACTTGCAACTCCAAGACCTTAGCCAGAAGAGAGAAGCAACTCAAAGACTGATCCTGAAAGTTCCACTCAGGGGTGTTAACCAGGGCAGGAAAGGGCTGAAATCCCACCAGCTCTGTGGAGTCAAAGGAAAGATCAGAAGCAGCAGTGGCTGATGACATAAGTTAAAAGGATAACTTGTGCTATGCTATATTTTAACTTGTAAAAATGTAAATCTTTTAATTTTCTACATGAAATATACTTTTACATGAATTCACACAGATTTTATTTTATGGGTTTCTTTATAATTTTCTAAAGTAACAGTATTTTGGTGTTGCTGTTGTTCTAGGCGCTAAGTCCTGTCTGACTCTTCTGTGATCCCATGGACTGTAGCCCGCCAGGCTTCTCTGTCCATGGAGTTCTCCAGGCAAGAATACTGGAGGGCGTAGCCATTTCCTTCTCCAGGGGATCTTCCCGACCCAGGAATTGAACCCTGGTCTCCTTAATTGCAGGCAAATTCTTTATGACTGAGCCAACAGGAAAAGTCCTTTTTAAATGTTACACAAATTAATATTATCATAGACAGTAGTGCAATTTTGCTGGAGTTTGGCATTCACCACATGACCCGAGGAATTAAATGCAAACTTGACTGTATATTTGCATTTTTCCAAGAGAGGAGTCATCACTTTAATCAGATTCTCAAAGGGATTAGCAATGAAAAGGAAGACACTTTGCCTATAGTAAATTCCTAGAAGTAGAACTAAGGCAGCAATGAATATGAACACTTTTAAGGTTCTGATGTAATTTTGAAATGCCTTTCAGAAACATTTTGCCAAGTTTTATTCCTAATAGCTGTGTATGCAAATCTTTACACATACCAGACATTTCTCAACAACGGGGATCATCATCTCTAGCATTTTTGCCAATTTAACAGATGAAAAATATTATCCTGTGATTTTGCAAATAAGATTAATTTTTATATATTTATTTCTTCCTTGATAAATGACATGTTCAAGTTGTTGGCCCCTTTTTGCTTCTACAGAGGGTTATCTTCTTTTCAATATTTGTATCTTACCTTGTTTTACATCAGGCTTCCTCAGTGGCTCAGATGGTAAAGAATGCCTAGAATGTAGGAAACCTGAGTTCAATTCCTGGGTCAGAGTGATCCCCTGGAGAAGGGAGTAGCAACCCACTTCAGTATCAGTGCCTGGAGAATCCCATGGACAGAGGGGCCTGGCAGGCTACAGTCCATGGGGCTGCAAAGAGTTGGATATAACTGAGTGACTGACACTACACTATTTGTTTTACATCTCACTCCACTGGCCAGTCTGCTCAGAACAATGATAGTAATACCGATGACAGTGGCAATCGTTGTCATTTATTTAAAATGCAAGACAATTCCAGAACACTAGAAACACACGCATGAGCAAATACAAGCAGCCAAAGGCATGTCAACAACTTCTGTATTACCTAGTGAGCCATTATCAGCAGCTCATACAACTGATAACCAAGAGTTACTACACTATAAGATGATAAAAGAGACATCTTCTAATTTCTTTCCCAACTTGAACATTTCAAAAAACCTGAAATTCATTTTCTAGCACTCAGAAGATGAGAAAAAGCTTTCTGACTATATGCATTCTATTTTAAAATTCCATCAGAGTAGGGCTTCCCCGATAGTTCAGTTGGTAAAGNCCAAGGCTCCTCTGTCCATGAGATGTTCCAGGCAAGAGTACTGGAGTGGGTTGCCATTTCCTTCTCTAGAAAAGAAGAGACAAAACAAAACTTGCAACTCCAAGACCTTAGCCAGAAGAGAGAAGCAACTCAAAGACTGATCCTGAAAGTTCCACTCAGGGGTGTTAACCAGGGCAGGAAAGGGCTGAAATCCCACCAGCTCTGTGGAGTCAAAGGAAAGATCAGAAGCAGCAGTGGCTGATGACATAAGTTAAAAGGATAACTTGTGCTATGCTATATTTTAACTTGTAAAAATGTAAATCTTTTAATTTTCTACATGAAATATACTTTTACATGAATTCACACAGATTTTATTTTATGGGTTTCTTTATAATTTTCTAAAGTAACAGTATTTTGGTGTTGCTGTTGTTCTAGGCGCTAAGTCCTGTCTGACTCTTCTGTGATCCCATGGACTGTAGCCCGCCAGGCTTCTCTGTCCATGGAGTTCTCCAGGCAAGAATACTGGAGGGCGTAGCCATTTCCTTCTCCAGGGGATCTTCCCGACCCAGGAATTGAACCCTGGTCTCCTTAATTGCAGGCAATCTTTATGACTGAGCCAACAGGAAAAGTCCTTTTTAAATGTTACACAAATTAATATTATCATAGACAGTAGTGCAATTTTGCTGGAGTTTGGCATTCACCACGTGACCCGAGGAATTAAATGCAAACTTGACTGTACATTTGCATTTTTCCAAGAGAGGAGTCATCACTTTAATCAGATTCTCAAATGGATTAGCAATGAAAAGGAAGACACTTTGCCTATAGTAAATTCCTAGAAGTAGAACTAAGGCAGCAATGAATATGAACACTTTTAAGGTTCTGATGTAATTTTGAAATGCCTTTCAGAAACATTTTGCCAAGTTTTATTCCTAATAGCTGTGTATGCAACTCTTTACACATACCAGACATTTCTCAACAACGGGGATCATCATCTCTAGCATTTTTGCCAATTTAACAGATGAAAAATATTATCCTGTGATTTTGCAAATAAGATTAATTTTTATATATTTATTTCTTCCTTGATAAATGACATGTTCAAGTTGTTGGCCCCTTTTTGCTTCTACAGAGGGTTATCTTCTTTTCAATATTTGTATCTTACCTTGTTTTACATCAGGCTTCCTCAGTGGCTCAGATGGTAAAGAATGCCTAGAATGTAGGAAACCTGAGTTCAATTCCTGGGTCAGAGTGATCCCCTGGAGAAGGGAGTAGCAACCCACTTCAGTATCAGTGCCTGGAGAATCCCATGGACAGAGGGGCCTGGCAGGCTACAGTCCATGGGGCTGCAAAGAGTTGGATATAACTGAGTGACTGACACTACACTATTTGTTTTACATCTCACTCCACTGGCCAGTCTGCTCAGAACAATGATAGTAATACCGATGACAGTGGCAATCGTTGTCATTTATTTAAAATGCAAGACAATTCCAGAACACTAGAAACACACCCATGAGCAAATACAAGCAGCCAAAGGCATGTCAACAACTTCTGTATTACCTAGTGAGCCATTATCAGCAGCTCATACAACTGATAACCAAGAGTTACTACACTATAAGATGATAAAAGAGACATCTTCTAATTTCTTTCCCAACTTGAACATTTCAAAAAACCTGAAATTCATTTTCTAGCACTCAGAAGATGAGAAAAAGCTTTCTGACTATATGCATTCTATTTTAAAATTCCATCAGAGTAGGGCTTCCCCGATAGTTCAGTTGGTAAAGAATCCACTCGCAACGCAGGAGATCCCAGTTCAATTCCCTGGGTCGGGAAGATATCTGCTGGAGCAGGGATACGCTACACACTCCAGTATTCTTGGGCTTCCCTTGTGGCTCAGCTGGTGAAGAATCTGCCTGCAATGTGGGAGACCTGGGTTCAATCCCTGGGTTGGGAAGATCCCCTGGAGAAGAGAAAGGCTACCCACTTCAGTATTCTGGCCTGGAGAATTCCATGGACTATATAGTCCATGGGGTCACAAAGAGTCGGACTCAACTGAGGGACTTTCACTTTCACATTCAGTGAAAAACAGTAAAAGTCATCCACAAAGAGAACACAAAACTCTAGGAACAACCTGCTTCATTATAGGGACTTTCTATTGAATGGTCTTTCCCCAGAAACACATAATTCTCTGTGCACTCAGATATCAGTATAAACATACATACATTCATATCTACATGTATACATGATGTATAATTAAACTTGTGAGTCAAAATCCTATCAATATTCATTACAGAAGAGGGAAAATATGAAAGAATGCCAAAATAAGAAGTCATTTGGCTACAGAACTTTTCCAAGATAACAGCTCCTGTTTCTTTATGTTATCTTTTTATAAATCTCCAACAGAAGTGAATCCCCTGAAGCGAGACAAGAGATTGTGAGAACCAGCCTACCGTACAAAAGATCCTGCAGGCCTATCTGTGAAATTGCCCAATGGAGCACGTGGTCATTAGCTTGCAGTCTCCCACGCCCATTACAGTGCAGGATGAAGGCCATGACTGATGAAAACCTTTGTGATTTCTCTAGCTGTCAAAATGCAGAGCTTCTCCAGCAGAGTTCTAAAATGGCAATAATTCTAAACTGGGAAATCAAGGACTCAGAACTGCTGAAGCAACAAACCCATTATCCTGAGGTTAGACCGACTATACACATATAGAGTTTTTGGTTCAGCTGAATCAAATCACTGGTCCTTAATATTTTCTTCTAAAAAGTCCATCTTGGGACTTTCCTGGAGGTATGGTGGTTAGGACTTCGCCTTCCAATGCAGGGAGTGTGGATTCGATCCCTGGTGGGAAAGCTAAGATCCCACAGGCCTCGGGGCCAAAATACTCAAATTCAAAACAGAAGCGATATTGAAACAAATTGAGCAAAGACTTTAAAAATGGTTCACATCCAAAAGAAGAAAAAAATCTTTCAAAAAAGAAAAAGTCTGCCTTCTCAAATATTTACATAAACACACTTTCAGCGGGCAGTATGGTAATTACCAAACAACAGTGGGTTTGGAAGAGTTGCATGAAGCCGTGACCACACCATTTAAGTGCTGTGTGGATACAGGTGAGTGTGCACAGTACCTCTGTACAGGACACTTACAGAAAAACGTACCTGTCCCATCCCTAAGCTCAGCAATGCCCCCACCTCAAACTAGAATGAAGTTGAAGTTAAGCCACTGAAAGCTCTCTACGGAATAAGCCTTAATATCATGAGAAGCTGGGCAGTGGTCTAAGGGTTGTAACATAAAACCAAAAGCAATCACATTCTTAAGTGTCAATTACTGTGTTTTGAGGATCTCCTAATGCTTCCTATGAAGAAAATAACCATTGGCTACACAGCATAGATTAGAAAACCATCAGACTGGCTGGCAGTGCATACAATACAGGAGAAAAGACTTGAACAGAAACTAGGCAGGAAAGCCAAGTGCAACAGAGGTCTGATTCCAGCGTTCCTGGATTTCTAATTTTCTTTTAAGGTTCTCTACAGACGCTCTCAACAATCACCAAGATTCCTGGGCTCTGTGGGAACTCTAGTCCAACTTAATGACAATTTGATGTGCAAACTTCTTTTTCTCTCCATTTTCCTCTTCCATGGAGGAAATAAATCCAAACTGTCTGTAAAATTTATAAAAAGTAAAGGAACAAAAAAGGAAACATAGAAATTTATATTCCATTTAAGCTTCCTTGCTGGCTCAGAAGGTAATCTGCCTGAAATGGGGTAGCAATACCTCGGTCAGGAAGATCCCTCCGGAGAAGGAAATGGCAACCCACTCTAGTATTTTTGCCTGAAGAATTCCATGGACAGAGGAGGCTGTTAGGCTACAGTCCATGGAGTCGCAAAGAGTCAGACACAACTCAGTGACTAACAACATTTTATCCCCCCCCCAAAAAAGAACAATAGCTTTTGGACCCAGAGATATTTGAATCCTTACTGTCATCTGAATCATGGATTTGATAGCAAGTAATTGGGCTAATTAACTGATGAATGGTCTTTAAAAACTGAAAATTACTCAATCTTGGTTTCATCACCTACAGAATGAGGATTCATTTAGCAAATGTTTGCATGTTCATGCTGTCAGAGGTTGAGAATGCATCAGTGGAAAAAAAGACAACTGAAGTTAACAATCATTTGTGGAATAAAAGAAATAATAATACCTAGAATATAGGATTGTGAAAAGGAGGAAATGAAATGAGATGATGCGAATAAATGTACAGTGCACTGTAAACTCTCAGTTTAAAAAAAAAAAGCAGGGCTAGAAGAGGTTGTCTTTATAACTGTTAGAAACTGATGTGGCTTACTGGGCCAGCCTAGATTCTCCTCTAGTTCCCAAATTCTCTTTTTTCCTGCTTTCTAGGCCACTGGTAGGTAACATTTCCCTCCTGTAAAACTGGCCTAAATCCTTCCCAAGTTGTCTGCAGACAGACTTGGACTAAATAACTTCCTTCAGAAAAGCTCTAGCTGTCTTGTGATAGGTCAAGAACATCAGTTTTCCAGCTCAATGGAAGGACAGAGAAATGTACGGACTCAGAGTCCCACAGAAATATGGAACCTTCCTGGCTTAGGCTCCCATTGCTGATCATGTCTAGAGGACATTGGTTAGTTCCTGCCTTCCGCAGCCATGGCTGCTGCTGCTAAGTTGCATCAGTTGTGTCCGACTCTGTGCGACCCCATGGACTATAGCCTACCAGGCTCCTCCATCCATGGGATTCTCCAGGCAAGAGTATTGGAGTGGGTTGCCATTGCCTTNTGCTGCTAAGTTGCATCAGTTGTGTCCGACTCTGTGCGACCCCATGGACTATAGCCTACCAGGCTCCTCCATCCATGGGATTCTCCAGGCAAGAGTATTGGAGTGGGTTGCCATTGCCTTCTCTGTCTGCAGCCATTAGCAAAGGATAATTTTGCTAAAGCAATTTGACAATATTATAATGTCAAAACACTCAGTAATAGAAATTAACCTAATGTAGAACTGTTAACACCTGTGGCTCCCAAGGTTACAATGGCCCAGAAAAATGTACACATAGGGAATCATCTTCTCAAGGCTACTGGGGGAAAAACAATCACATAAAAAATATGCATCTATGTGTGAGAGTGTTCATGTATGAGTGTTCCTGTCCAAGAAGTTTTAGACTTTTTTGTGATCCTGGATATGGGGAGAAAATTTCCAGTTAAATTTTCTATTTTAAGTATTTTGTTGTTGTTCAGTTGCTAAGTCATGTCTGACTGCTTATAACCCTATGGACTACAGCACACCAGGTTTCCCTGTCCTTCATTATCTCCCGGAGTTTGCTCAAATTCACATCCATTGAGTCAGTGATGCCCTCCAACCATCTAATCTTCTGTCATCCCCTGCTCCTCCTGCCCTCAATCTTTCCCAGCATCAGAGTCTTTTCTAATGAGTCAGTTCTTCCCATCAGGTGGCCAAGTATTGAAGCTTCAGCTTCAGCATCTGTCCTTCCAGTTAACATTCAGGTTTGATTTCCTTTAGGATTGACTGGTTTATTCTCCTTACAGGGACCCTCAAGAGTCTTCTGCAGTACCACAATTAGAAAATTTCAATTCTTTGGCGCTCAGCCTTCTTTAAGGTCCAACTCTCATACCCATGCATGACTACTGGAAAATAATCCTATTTTAATGAACATGTTTAGCCACAAGATTCCATAATAAGTTTCTACTTCAACTTGATTAACAATTAAGACTTGATTAACCATTAATCAAGTTAATTAACCATTAACTTTAATTAACCATTAACCATTAATTAATCAAGTCAATTAATTAACCATTAATCAAGTAATTCTTGATAACCATTTCTACTTGCTACTAGAGGCCTTCCCACCTCATGGCTGGAATTTGACTTTGAGAACCTCTTTTTCAACAAATAGAGGTCAATAAGGCATTTGCTACTTTGAAGATAGATTTATGTGTTGGACCATTCTCTCCTCCAGAAACCCTCCTAAAGGAAATATATTTATTTGGCTATCTATTGTCTAATTTGTCCTGTGGGAGATGATTATCTCAAACAGGAAGAAAAAAAAAAACCTGAATTTAAAACTCCCTGGAGGTTACTTGGCATTTAGTTAACATGAAGGAAAAAAGAACTGATAAAATTTCAGGAGCTGGCACCATGATGAGATTGATGGACTGCATGAACTAGAAAGGGCTTCCCTGGGGGCTTGGTGGTAAAGAATTCTCCTGCCAATGCAGGAGATTTGGGTTCGATCCCTGAGTCAGGAAGATCCCCTGGGGAAGGGAATTGCCATTACCCACTGCAGTATTCTTACCTGGGAAATCCCATGGATAGAGGAGCCTGGCAGGCTACAGTCCATGGGGTCACAAAAGACTTGGACACAACTTAGCAACTAGAACAACAATGCTCTAGGAATAAGAAATCAGTAGAACTTTACATTAAGCAAACTGAAAGTTTTCTTTATAAGTAGGAATTGTATTTATTGGGATGGCCAAGAAGTTCATTCAGGTTTTTCCATAAGATGGAATAGAAAAGCCTGAACGAGCTTCATGGCTAACCCAATAACCAAGGGCTCTAAGACTGAAACACATCTTTGTCTCACACAACTTACATTTCTGGGTACCAAAAATAATCCTTGTAAAAACGTTCTTTCAGTAAGTTAATGATTTTAAGTGGCATTTTAGTCAATCATGATTTGAAGCAACAAAAACTTGTGCCACAAAAATCTAACAGGACATTTGTAAACATATATGTAATATAATCATTTCTAGGAAGAAAATAGATTTCTATCACTGAAAACATCTGTGAGGCATATAAATGTATATAAATGTGCAATATGTGCCATATTTTGGTTCAAATTGTCTTTTTCTTACTGGACATTTCTCATAAAACTAAGCTTCTTATCTGATTTTCTAAATCTATTAAGAGAAATAGTTTGAACACCACCAAAACGGGCTTCCCAGGTGGCGTTAGTGGTAAAGAATCCACCTTCCAATGCAGGAGATGCAAGAGACAAGGGTTTGATCCCAGGTCAGGACAATCCTGTAGAGGAGGAAATGGCAACCCACTCCAGAATTCTTACCTAGAAAATTCCACTGATAGAGGAGACTGGAGGGCTATACAGTNGTTAGTGGTAAAGAATCCACCTTCCAATGCAGGAGATGCAAGAGACAAGGGTTTGATCCCAGGTCAGGACAATCCTGTAGAGGAGGAAATGGCAACCCACTCCAGAATTCTTACCTAGAAAATTCCACTGATAGAGGAGACTGGAGGGCTATACAGTCCATAGGGTTGCAAAGAGTGGGACACAACTGAGCAACTAAGGACACAGTAAGGGAAACATTTTGAACACCACCTAAATAGAATTTTCAAAAACTGTAAATTCAGAAATGATAAATACATTATGCTGATTAGAAAATGAAAAAGAAGCAATTGTTCATTCAAAAACAAATGTTTTCTAAACATCTAAACTATGCCAGATGCTCCTGTAGGCATGTGGAGACAGAAGTGAAAAACAGATAAAATCTCTGCCTTCAGGAAGGAAGAGAAAAATCACATTCTTTCATCTCAGTTCAGTTTAGTTCAGTTGTTCAGTCATGTCCAACTCTTTGTGATCCCATGGACAGCAGCACGCCAGGTTTCTCTGTCCATCACCAGCTCCTGGAGCTTACTCAAACTCATGTCCATTGAGCTGGTGATGTCATCCAACCATCTGATCCTCTGTTGTCCCCTTCTCTTCCTGTCTTCAATCTTGCCCAGCATCAGGGTCTTAATGAGTCAGTTCTTTGCATCAGGTGGCCAAAGTATTGGAGATTCAGTTTCAGCTTTAGTCTTTTCAATGAATATTCAGGACTGATCTCCTTTAGGATGGACAGGTTTTATCTCCTTGCAGTCCAAGGGACTCTCAAGAGTCTTCTCCAACATCATAGTTCAGAAGCATCAATTCTTCGGCACTCAGCTTTCTTTATGGTCCAACTCTCACATCCTCATCACTCATCACATACATGACTACTGGAAAAACCATAGCTTTGACTATATGGACCTTTGGTGGCAAAATAATGTCTCTGCTTTTTAATGTGCTGTCTAGGTTTGTCATAGCTTTTCTTCCAAGGAGCAAGCATCTTTTAATTTCATGGCTGCAGTCACCATCTACAGTGATTTTGGAGCCCAAAAAGTAGTCTCTCACTGTTTCCATTGTTTCCCCACCTCTTTGCCATGAAGTGATGGGACCAGATATCATGATCTTAGTTTTTTGAATGTTGAGTTTTAAGCCAGCTCTTAAATTATACAAATGGATGGTAACCAAAATCAGTAAGTATATAATGGGGGGTTTAAAATGCTCATAAGAGGCAAGGTGAGGTGTGATCAAAAAATTTTTTAAATCCCAGAGTTTTCATACAATGAGGTTCCACCTCAGACCAGTCAGAATGACCACCATTAAAAAGCCTTCAAACAATAAATGCTGGAGAAGGTGTGGAGAAAAGGGAACTGTCTTACACTGTTGCTGGGAATATAAACTGGCATATCCACTATAGGAAGCAGTATGTGCTGTGCAATGCTTGGTCACTCAGTCATTCTGACTCTTTGGATCCCGTGGACAGCAGCCCGCCAGGCTCCTCTATCCATGGGGATTCTCCAGGCAAGAATACTGGAGTAGGTTTCCATGCCCTCTTCCAGGGAATCTTCCCAACCCAGGGATTGGACCCAGATCTCCCACACTGCTGGTAGATTCATTCTGAGCCACCTGGGAAGCCCAGAAAGCGGTGTCTAGGTCCATCAAAAATGTGAAAGTAGAGCTGCTATAAGATCCATCAATCCTACTCCTGGGCACATGCCCAGACAAAACTACAATTCAAAAAGATACATGCATCCTGATGTTTGTAGGAGCACTATTTATAATAGCCAAAATGTGCAAACAACCTAAATGTCCACTGACTTATGAATATACAAAGAAGACGTGGAATACATACAATGGAATACTACTCAGACAAGTGTAAGAACAAAATAATGCCATTTATAAGAACATGAATGGACCTGGAGATTATCATACCAAATGAAGTAAGTCAGAAAGAAAAAGAAACATATCATATATCACAGATATGTGAACCTAAGCTATGGCACAAGCGAGCCTATCTATGAAACAGAAACAGATTCACAGATACAGAGAACAGACTTGTGGCCGCCAAAGGAGGGAGAAGCGGGGAAGGAAAGAGCTGGAAGTTTGGGGCTAGCGGATACAAACTAGCATACGCATACTATGAATAAACAGTGGGGTTTCACTATACAGATCAAGGAAATACATCCAATATCCTCTGATAGACCATAACAGAAAAGATTATGAGCAAGAGTACATGTGTGTGTGTGTGTGTGTGTGTGTAAAATATATGCTGAATTACTTTGCTGTACAGCAGAAATGAACACATTGTAAATCAACTATACTTCAATAAGATTAAAAAAAGTTTTCAATCAAGTTGGAATCAACAAACATGAAGTGATCACTGATAATACAAAACAAAAGGTAATTAAGTGATGGGTTGTTTGTCATAATCCATCCACCCCACAGGGGTCATAAGAGGCAAGATTTAATGAGGTTGAGGTAAACTGACCTTGAACAAAGGGTTGAGTAGGTTTAAAAGGAGAGTTCTGCAGAAGATTTGGCTGAGGAATTAAACGTGAGCACATGTCAAGGGCAGAAGGTTGTCTGGCTAAAGTAAGGCTTGTGTTTTTGAGAAAAGTGGGGTGCTGTGCTGGAAATGTAAGAGATTATGAAAGAACTTGATGACCGGTAAGATAGAACCGATATTAGGAAGCCAAGGAAAATTTGGTGGGGTGAGTCAAATAATGAGAGCACTGCTCATGGAAGTTTAAACTGGTGGATGGGTTCAGAGTCAACCCCAATGCGACCAACCAGTCATAGAGAAAAATGCTGTGCCTCAGAGGAGAACTATGCTCTGTCTAGACTCTCAAGAGCAGCACCGGAGTTACCAGATTCTGCTTCTGTGGGAGTCCTTAACGATTCTGAGTTGAAGTGAAAGCAATGCAAAATAATTCTTGCATAAATTCTGTCCTGTTCAGAGCAATCTGAGCTACTTCTATGCCCTCTGGGGCCAGCAGGAGACGGGGCAGGGTAGGGGGGAGGGGTCAGATTTTGCCTCCATTTGTGCATTCATTTCAATATTCCTGATCTATCAGTAAGCCTATTCTTCAGATTCTCTTTGAATTGGCTGTAACTTCTGCCTGCTCCCCTTACTGACTGAACACATGTTCATTTTATGCCCATATGAAAGTCAGCATTTTGCCTTTCTGGAAACCTATCCTGAAGGGTAAAGTCATAGCACAGGAGAGAGGTGAATATCAGTGCAAATGGAGAGAAGGAGAGAAACCAGACTTCAAAGAAAATGATGGACAAGGCACGGTGACCCAATAGGGACTGTGAGTAATTCCCCACTTCTCACTGTGGTCTTATGATTGGCGCTCATGACTACAAAATTTACAAATCTTCAACAAACTGTGAGACTCACTGCCAATACACTGAGAAGAGAGACAAAGCATTTTAAGCGACTTAGTTTCCTGACATTTGCTACTTTTTGCAAGTCCTCCCCAATTCCTCCCAGGTCCTCAAGAACAGCAACCCTCCTGAGACTAATGACAAACACCAGTTTACCTATGACTTATCTCTTCACTTCAGCCTTCTCTGAGGAGGAGGAAGGAGAAGTAAACAAAGGTAATTTAACATGTTTAAAAGGTTTTGTTTCCAGCTAAGACACAATTAGAAAGAGGGAATTAAAAAATAAGCAGAGGACAAATATTGTCAGGAAACAGGAAAAAGATAAAAGGTAAAGTTTGCCTCAGATATCTTCCCATTTGATTAATCTATATGGGGATAATTATGTGACCATAACCACAGTTTCTCTTGCCCATAGATTCAAACTAGAAGAAAACCAATTACTGGTGTCTTTTAAGTTATCTATCTATCTATCTATCTATCTATCTATATATATATATATAAAATACATATTTAATTCAATACACAAAGTACATCGTGATAAATTGAAGATAACACCATGCTTATAGCTAAACAAGTAAACTCACCAACATATCTACCCATTGTTTTAAAATCCAGGACAGGTTCTGAGAATATAGCCATAAATGCTGGATTAGAACTTTTACAAAAACACAGTCCAGTTTCCATAATGATAACTGACTTGTAACATTCTGAAATGTGCAAAGTGTTTCCATATAGATTAATAGACTCAACTTTAACCTGTAAGTCAAAGTTCCCAGTTCACATATGAGCAAGCTGAGGCCGAGAGGCTGGGTGACTTGCTCAAGTGGACACAATTTGTTAAGAGTTGGAATTCAAATCCAGGAAAATCTTAAATTCCAGTGAACTCCTTATTAACCACCAAAGGCACATTATCTGTGTTCCACACACAGTCTGTTATTTTGAGTAATGGAGCATATCTATTCACGGATACTATTCCTCATTCCCAGTGAAATCTCAAGGGCTGCTCTCAGGAATCCTTTTCGTAATTCTTAAATCCAGATTAAGCAAAGAATAAGAATATTATGGGAGTATAGAAGTCACAGAGAAAGAGTCAACTTTTAGGAGACTGACTGATTCATGGCCCCAGGTAATAGCCAAACCCTTGGTCATGTATGACCACAATATTGCTGTTTAACTAGCTACTGAGTTTGGTGAGATTTGTTACGCAGCAATATTGTGGCCATAGATAACTAATACACTCTGTCTTCCCTTAGGCACACTACCTTCCTGATTTTTGACCCCTGAACATATCTCTTTAAGAAGACAGAATAAAGTTGAACAATTAATTAATCTCTCTTTAGGAAACTGGACTCTGAAATAGTAAATGTAGCATATTAATATGGCTTTAGCAAAATATCATATAAATGAATCTTCTTAAAAAATAAAAATTTATCCCTGACTATAGCCCAGAATTAATATTTCACCTGTTATTTGCTTCTTTGTTTCCTCCCCAAGACAATGACCAAGCAATATAACAGTCAAAGATGCTCACACACCTCTTCCTCAAATCAATTTCCAAGGTAATAAATTGCATTGCCTGCATGATTAAAACAAATCCACATCAGTGACCCTAGTGGTCCATCCTCTAACATACTCCAGTACTAGAGACCTGTATTTCCTGAATGTTTATGACCTGAAGTAAAGAAAAGAGAAGCAGAATCATCCGTGTACCAGAAGAGGAGCTATTCTTTCTTTTGTAGGAAGATGAGGCAAAATGGTCTATTCGGCCAAAGAATCACTGGCTTCACAGGACATGGTATTTTTCCAGGATGTTTTTTCCAAGTGGAAAGTAATATTAACATAACAGACAGAAATTATTATTTTTACTGACCTCAAGATGTGCTGAATATCACTGAGGCAAAACCATAAACAAACAGAAACAACCAGCATGCAAAAAAATAATAAAAAGACTCATTTTTTATCTTTGGTTCTGTTGATTGCTCCTTCCTCTTGCAAGGAAGTCTTATTTTTCCCTGCTTCATCAAAATAAACACTGAAAACAGAATTAATTTAAGGAAGAAAATGTCCTACACCATGATAACTAAAATTATCTATGCAAATATCAAGACTTAACAAGTAAATTCAGAGAAGGCAATGGCACCCCACTCCAGTACTCTTGCCTGGAAAATCCCATGGGCAGAGGAGCCTGGTAGGCTGCAGTCCATGGGGTCGCAAAGAGTTGGACACGACTGAGCGACTTCACTTTCACTTTTCACTTTCATACATTGGAGAAGGAAATGGCAACTCACTCCAGTGTTCTTGCCTGAAGAATCCCAGGGACGGGGAGCCTGGTAGGCTGCCGTCTATGGGGTTACACAGAGTCGGACACGACTGAAGCGACTTAGCAGCAGCAGCAGCAGCAAGTAAATTACTAAATATGTTATAAATATCACTAGTGAATGAAAGCCTGGTTAAAATGATATTTCAGCTCCATTAGTCAGTAGAACAGTTCAACCTTAAGGACTAACTATGCTTTTGCTTCAATGTTCCAGAGAGGCTGAGAAGGCACTTGAGAATTCACATGTATTAATAGAAAAATGCTCATCTCAAAAGTATGGCACAGAGAATAGACACAGCATTTTCTACCCATATTCATTGAGAGCTGGAAAGGAGCAGAAGATGTTTAAAATTAGTATTCAGTATGCACTGAAAATGGGACAGTGATATTTTGCTGACCTAAATGTTTACAAAAGAATTAAAAGGCAATTAGAAACGCAAAGCTTTTCTTCCTTGGAGGGAGGATACAATTATCAAGGTCAGTTATGCTGTGCTCAAAGGCTGTGTGTCCCCTTAGTAAAGAGTGGCCAGAATAAATAATAATCCCCGTTGGCTTGCCCAGGGCTTCGCTACCTGGACACCTGAACACCAGAGAACTCTTTCCCAAACCTATTCTCCGTTACATCATCTCAGGAGAGTTACAATAGAATATTGCTGAATATCTTCTTGGGAAATCAATACAAACACCTCCAGCATCTTTACCCACCACCTTCAGAGGATTCAAATCCACTGATGGAAAATACCACATTCTAAAAAAAGAGAAAAAGATGAGTTCACAGCAGGCACTCTGCAACGGCCTCCCTTTGTCCCTTCAAGTGTTTCGGTCTCTCTTTAGTGTCCGTTCCTCTTCCAGCAAAGAAGGTACCAAGCCATATTATTAGTGATTGCAACTCAGTGAGAGCGAGTGGGGGGAAAAAGAATCTCCTCTGGCTAAACGAACGTTCATATTTATAAACTGGTTATACTGTGAAGATGCCCAGACGTCAGACCCTCCTGTTGACACACATCTGGAACTCTCCCGGTGGTTTTCCTGAGGGCGAGCTGCAGAACTCCAGCTCTTTGCCAGCTACTCATTTCCATTCAACCTCAGTGTTATTGCACCTTCCAAGAGATTTGACAAACATACCAAGTCAATAAATGTGCTTTTGATCACATGCATTAAGTTAAATTGAGAGTAAGCTTTAAAAAAAAAAAAAAAAAAAGGAGGTGGATCTCCATGAGAACAGAGACTGAATCTGGTTTTTTCTACCATTGATTTGTACGATGTCCTTAAGGTATATTTATCAACCATGACACAAGACTACAGAGGAAAAAAAAAATCCATTCCTACAGCTTCAAAAATCCATGAAAGGCGATGTAGCCAAAAACGAAAAAGTGACACTACTTCAAAAATGAGCCACGTGTGAAATGACCTGTAAGGATACAACACTGTCTTTCTTCAGTGTCAATATAGTTTTTAAAATATACATTTGAAGTTATTTCAAGATTCTTTAGCTCAAAACACAACAAAGGTAACTTAGAAACCTCTTCTTGTGGCTAAATTGTGCATTTTCTACAGGATAAGAAACAAAAGGAGAAATGGATAAGAAATGAGGCAATGGGTGAGAAACAGTAGAACTGACGAATACGGGGTGTGTGTGTGTGTGTGTGTAGTTAATTTGGTTAAAGTTGTATTCATTTTTAAAGTAAAGAAGGACATTAAGGATAAGAAAATTATATCATACACAATGACTTGAATTCATGTAATAAATACTGAAGCATCTCGAGCAAAATGAAATGTCAGCATCTCTAGCTCTTACTCATGAAAATACATGAAGTTAACATTTATGGAGTACATACCATGTAGTCAGCGTCATGCTAGGTGTTTTCACATATGATTATACATGTACACTTCAGGATCGTTTCACCTCAGCACCCTACTCTAGTACTCTTGCCTGGAAAATCCCATGGACGGAGGAGCCTGTGGGCTGCAGTCCATGGGGTCACTGAGAATCAGACATGACTGAGGGAATTCACTTTCACTTTTCACTTTCATGTATTGGAGAAGGAAATGGCAACCTACTCCAGTGTTCTTGCCTGGAGAATCCCAGGGACGATGGAGCCTGGTGGGCTGCCGTCTATGGGGTCGCACGGAGTCGGACACGACTGAAGTGACTTAGCAGCAGCAGAGAAGGAAAGTGAGTCTCAGAGAGGTCAATTAATTTGTCCAGTCTCCTAGTCTAAGGGACATTCCTGGGTCTCGAATCCAAGCATTTTTCTGAATCCAATTTCAGTGTGCTTTCATCCAACCATGATAAAAGGATGTAGGAACTGAATGCTAAATCAGACCAAGTGATCTCAGCTAACAAGTTTACTGTGTAAGTGCCATGATACCTTCTCTTCACAAGAGGATATCTAGCAAATACAATTCAATAAACCAGCTGTAAATTTTACTGAATGACATTTTATCTCACCTTGTAACATCTCCCCAAAATGGAATTTCCTTCATTCAACAAGTATTTACTGAGTGAGTACCATGCGCCCAGCATTTTTCTAGTTTTCAGGGATTTCACAAGGAGCAGATTCCCTGTTTTCATGGAGTTTACAGTCCAGTGGATGATAGAGAGATAAGCATTCCCTTGCAATCAGTCCTGGGTCCTGTGTTCCAGGAAACACAAGGTGCCCTGAGTTTTAGAGAGGAACTCCAAACCCAAACTTCGGGGAACAGAGAAGCATCGCAGAGCAAAGGATTCAAAGCTGAGATCTAAAGAACTGGAAGAAGGGGGAGGACACACTGAGTCTGGAGAAGAAATTGGAGTATATAGTCACATGAAGACATTTGCACTCTGTCTTGACCTCAGTGGAGGTGGAAAGGGCAACCTCCTCCAGTATTCTTGCCTGGAGAATTCCATGGACAGAGGAACCTGGTGGGCTATACCGTCCATGGGGACAAAAGAGTCAGACGTGACTGAGCGACTGACACATTTTTTACCTCAATGGTGTGGCCATCCAAGAGTTTCAAGCAGCCAAAAGGTAGTCACAGATTTTCTTGTTTGAGAAGGATCCTTTCTACTGCAATAGGATGAATGGATTGGTAGTAGGCAGGCAAGTTAAAAGGCTACAGTAATCATTAGAGAAAAAGAAGGTGGTGGTTTAATTGGGTGGAGAGGGGCCAAGAAGAACTTAGTGGAAGTAAAGTCAAGCTGACCATGACTGACCAGCTGTTGGTGATCATGGGAGTGAAGACAGTGAGTGATTCCAGTAGTGGGGGAGGGGGGATAGTGCCACGCCCAAAAGAAAAAACAACTTGGGAAGAGAAATGATGAATTACATTTTGAATGAGCTGAGTTTGTGCGTCTATCAGGCAGTCTAGAGGAGAGGGTATGGTCTGGGCTGCCTATAAATTATGCTTTTTAGGAAACTCTTTTGAATGGCAGTAAGCAATGAATTTTCTTTTGGCTTCCTTAAAGCATAACAGTCTCAGAACTAAATCTCTGAATCTGTAAAAAGACCTTACCTGTCTGGAGTTTTTGAAGAGCCACAGGGCATACCTATCTACAACTATTAAAGCCTTAAAATTATTTAAACTGTGGCCATTCTCCCTTTGCTGAAGAGAAATTTTGGAAAGTCATGATCACAAGACATGATCATATTAGAATCTTTCATTCTAATTTTTCTTCTAACTTTCTTCCTAATTTGCATTCTAACTTCTGGGAGTCAAAACATAATTAAAGGGAAATACAAGTGATTTTACTCAGATGCTGATTCCAACGGCAGCCTTATAATAATGCAAGCTTTCTAAAGCCAGCATAATGGAGCTGGCAAGAGTCATGGAAGGGTATGGTGAGTCTGCAAACAGATGGTGGCAAGGAAAACTGTCAAATGTACAGAGCCTAGAGTAGCCTTTTAAGTGGACCAGACTCCAAAGAGCCGTAACCAGATCACTGGCCCCATATTGACAGCTTGCATTTTACTTTCACAGTCCTCACAGATGGACAACACATTGTCAAGATGTTTGGAAAGAAAGATCTTGGCTGAGTGGTAAGCACCCGAGAAACTGTTCAGAAACTGTTTTCGACTTAAACTATTCATTCAAGTACCCCAAGGGGAACACTTCTGATCTCCAGCAAGTATCCAGGATTCCAGAATCATCCTCCTTTGGCAAATAATGTTAAGTTCTAGAAAAGTCTTTAGTGAAATAGGAAAAGAATATATATATACTGTCTCTTATACACATCTCTNGTCATGAAGATCTTTTTTGTGGTTCTTCCATGTATTCTTGCCACCTCTTAATATCTTCTGCTTCTGTTATTTCATAAATCCTTCTCCACTCTACGACATTGGCTATTCAAGTAAAACACAAATACTTGCATGCAAAGCACACACACACAAATGCATGCATGTCAATCCTTCAATTCAGAGAATGAAAACCATAAGTGTATTTTTCCAGGGTTTATCGAGATCATAATTTCCTCTTGAGAAAAGATTTGTTTTCACTGTATCTTTTTAAACTAAAGTTACAAATGGGCTTTTTGTAGTTTAAAAAATAAATAAATAATAGCAAAAGTTAGAAAAATAAGAGCATTTTCTAAGACATTGGCCTGGATGGCAAATCCAGCAGACTGTAGCTACTGTCTTGACCTCTCAAAGTCTCTCCCAATACCTTTCCAAGGGTTCTGCTCCAGTGGTCACACATATTAGCCCATGGTTGATGAAAGTAATTTGTGTGTTTGACAGTAAACTATTAATGTAAGCACTGGTCTCAACTGAAATATTTCATGAGTACAGCAACAGCATAATTTGCATTTTTTCATGTAGCCCAAGGAAATGCACGTGATTCATAAACAACCATACTACCTCTAACTGTATTATAGCTGAAGGAAATCAAGCATTTAGAACTATGTTTTAAGTCCACTGGTTCAGACAGTAAAAAAATCTGCCCATAATACAGGAGACCTGGGTTTAATCCCTAGGTCAGGAAGATCCCCTGGAGAAGGGAATGGCTACCCACTCCAGTATTCTTGCCTGGAGAATTCCATGGACAGAGGAGCCTGGAGGGCTACAGTCTGGGGTCACAAAAAGTTGAACAGGACTAAGCAATTACACTTTCATTTTTAAGCCACAAACACACACAAGGGGAAAAAAATCATAAAAAGGACTAAAGTGACAAAATGATCACAGTAAGAGACAGCATCTGGTAGAATCCAAGATTTTGTGCATTCATTCATTTATTGAATGCTAGGTGCTAAGTCTGGTCCCATCACTTCATGGGAAATAGATGGGGAAACAGTGGAAATAGTGTCAGACTTTATTTGGGGGGCTCCAAAATCACTGCAGATGGTGACTGCAGCCATGAAATTAGAAGACACTTACTCCTTGGAAGAAAAGTTATGACCAACCTAGATAGTATATTCAAAAGCAGAGACATTACTTTGCCTACTAAGGTCCGTCTGGTCAAGGCTATGGTTTTTCCAGTGGTCATGTATGGATGTGAGAGTTGGACTGTGAAGAAAACTGAGCACTGAAGAATTGATTCTTTTGAACTGTGGTGTTGGAGAAGACTCTTGAGAGTCTCTTGGACTGCAAGGAGATCCAACCAGTCCATTCTAGAGGAGATCAGTCCTGGGTGTTCTTTGGAAGGACTGATGAGGAGGCTGAAACTCCAGTACTTTGGCCACCTCATGCGAAGAGTTGACTCAGTGGAAAAGACTCTGATGCTGGGAGGGATTGGAGGCAGGAGGAAGGGGATGACAGAGGATGAGATGGCTGGATGGCATCACCGACTCGATGGACATGAGCTTGAGTGAATTCCAGGAGTTGGTGATGGACAGGGAAGCCTGGTGTGCTGCAATTCATGTGGTCGCAGAGTCGGACACAACTAAGTGACTGAACTGAACTGAACCATTTTTCTCCCCACAACCATGTTGCAGGTAAGATTTAGTGTCTCCTTGTAGTAGAGGAAAAGAGTGAGATCCACAGAGGCTCAGTAACTTGCTGGCAGAAGGGCCCACTACTTTCAGGAAAACAAACACCCCAGGTCTAACCATCTGGTTCCAAAATCTAAATACTCTTCACTGTGGCAGCTGGTACCAGCACCACCCTCTCAGAAATCCTCCTGGAAGCCTCATCTTCTGCCCTTTATCTCTTCAAGGAAAAGTATCTTTCTCACAGTAAACAACCTTACCACCAGTTTTAAAATATCTTTTAAAGTTTATTTCTTAAACAACCATCATCAAAATTTCTTTCCTTTCTTAACGAGAGGGACTGAGATGAGATGATTAGGGAGAGGGATGTAGGGTGAGGCAGAGAAATTACATAATCTTCTCCCATATCCCATCTTTTTAAAAACAAAGGATTTTCAGGTAAGTTTATATAAAATGAAGTTGAATGCATATGAAAAACTCTTTCCTTCAAAGGATAGCAAACTTAGGGTTCCAATATCTCTTCATTCAATAGTAAGGCAGAGAGGTGGTGGCCCAGCAGAGAGCATGGCCATGGATGTGATGCTGATGACCGGGAATGAGTGACGGTTCTAGAATTTACTACCTAAGAAATTTTAGGGGATGGAGAAAATAGTCCTACCTTCCCATCAGGACTGGAATCAATAGGCATAAAGTAAATGGAACAGGATTACATCTGGTTGTTTGTTGCTTTTAGTCACACAGCTATGTCCGACTCTTTTGTGACCCCGTGGACTATAGCCCGCCAGGCTCCTCTGTCCATGGTACCTTCTAGGCAAGAATATTGGAGTGGGTTGCCATTTCCTTTCTCCAGGGGATCTTCTCAGTTCAGGGATAGAACCCACCACTCTTGCATTTGCAGGCAGATTCTTTACTGCGAAGCCATGGGTGAGCTGGTTATTTCCTTAAGGTAAAATCTATGCATTTCATAGTTTGATAGCTATTGACCAATTAAAACAACATTTACTGAGAGATGCCCATGTGTGAAGGTCTGTTAGTGCAGTGAGTAACAGAATTAAAAGAAAGGTTGGCTTTGAAATCTCAGAACTCACAACCTGGATGGGAAATTATATGCATATATAAAAAGGTGTCATTCCAGCTACCTGTAATACAAGCCACCATGGAAGTACCAAGTATGAAAAGATCATTACTCCTTCATCAGGCAAATGACATATTCCTTTAGGTATGAAATGTTTTCAATAATCTGTTTTGTTATTCAAACTGAACTTTTTCTGAGGACATGTGACCCATAAGCACAAATCAATAATTTCACAAGATAAGTCATGAGGAAAACAGAAACAACCAGAAGACTGAAAGCACTCATTTCTAAATGCTAGCATATATTTCTTTTCAAGAAACATTTGTGGGTCGTCTGTGAGGCACAGGACCCATGTCTGCTCAGGAGGAAAACAGCCAGTTCAACCGGGTCCTGCCCTCAGGATATGAGGATTTCCTCAAGACCACGATATGCATAGAGCTTTGGATAGGTGCTGTCATCTTTTCTAAATATGTGAGGGCTGAAAAGAGGAAATGCAAGGATGATGTCCTCAATAAAGCACTTTGTGAAAATTGCATACGAGGTTTATTTGAAAGGGAAGACACATTACAGTGGTACTGAACCCACACCGTCTGATCCTAACTTGGCCATTTATTAATTATCCAACCTGGGGTTGTTATTTAATCTTCCTGGGCCTCAGTTTTGTCACTGAAAACTGGAAAATAAGGATCAAATAACTATAGTGAAGATTAAATGAGATCACTAATCCCTGTAAAGGCTTAATATCCTACTCAACAGAATGAAATCACAGAATAATAATAAAGTCCTTCTGAGAATATTTAGAACATACAGATAACATACAGTGCAGATAAGAAGCTCTGATAATAAACCTTTTTTTCTATGTTGTTGTGGTCATTCTGTAGGAAGAGGATAAACCTCCACACATCTGGTGAGAATGCGGAGATTGAAGATGCCACACAAGAACCAAGTGGGTACGAAATGGCCTCGCTGGGAGGATAGGGCAGCTTTCAAAAGCAGGTCCAACAACAGCCTGAGAAGACAAGGAAGGGCACTGGCCAGAGGTTTCCATAATGGCGAGGGGCGGGGGCAAGGGGTGAGGTTTCTGCGTGTGGTGCCCTGTCTACACCAAAAGGGGGAGCACCTGGGCTTTCTTATCAGCTTTCCCAGATGCGAGAGAAGACTGAAAAATTGTCAGCAGTCACACATCAAAAACCACAGACAGACTCTTCATTACAGGTATATACAAACCTTCCATAACAACCCATGTATAGCTCAAGGAAAAGAATTCTGCAACCTACTACATGCCCTTCATTCACTGTGATTTTTCAGAAATCTACATCTATTTTAGGCTCGTCTCTTNCAGTCCTGGGTGTTCATTGGAAGGACTGATGCTGAAGCTGAAACTCCAATATTTTGGCCACCTCATGTGAGGAGTTGACTCATTGGAAAAGACTTTGATGCTGTGAGGGATTGGGGGCAGGAGGAGAAGTGGACTACAGAGGATGAGATGGTTGGATGGCATCACCGACTCAATGGACGTGAATCTGAGGGAACTCCAAGAGTTGATGTTGGACAGGGAGGCCTGGGGTGTTGCAATTCATGGGGTTGCAAAGAGTCGGACACGACTGAGAGACTGAACTGAACTGAACTTAATGAGAAAGTTAGAATTAAATTAGAATAATTATGCAATTCAAATTTGCATCAAAATTTTTCTCCATTTATGTTACAACTCATGTATGTTTCAATGATACTGAACGTTTTAAAAATATCTTTTAAAAACTATATATTACTCAAAGAGACACTATATTTTAATTATCCATTTCTCTACTGTTAAACATTCTATTTCATTCTCAAATTTCCCACAGGTCTGAAAAATTGTGTAGAATATAACTGTAAATAACAATTTTTCTCTGTTAAAATATTTTCCATTAGAGTGTCTTCCTAGAAAGAGTATCATTGAACCAAATAAAAGTGAAAAAGTTATTTCTTCGTCATTATNTATGAGTACCTTCATCTTCTAGACAAGAAAATAGAGAGGAGTGATTTATTCAAGCTTGCACAGTAAGGAGCAGAACCACAACCTGAAGCTAGATCTTCTGATCATAAATGTTATGCTCTTTCTCTTTTTCCATGCTCCTCTTGAGTGATTTCTACCCAGCTTAGAGTTTTGGGATCCATACTGTGAGAGTTAGACTGTAAAGAAAGCTGAGTGCTGAAGAATTGATGCTTTTGATCTGTGGTGTTGGAGAAGACTCTTGAGAATCCCTTGGACTGCAAGGAGATCCAACCAGTCCGTCCTAAAAGAGATCAGTCCTGGGTGTTCATTGGAAGGACTGATGTTGAAGCTGAAACTCCAATCCTTTGGCCACCTGATACTAAGAGCTGACTCACTGGAAAAGACCCTGATGCTGGGAAAGATTGACGGCAGGAGGAGAAGGGGACGACAGAGGATGAGATGGTTGGATGGTATCACTGACTCAATGGACGTAGGTTTGGGTGGACTCTGGGAGTTGGTAATGGACAGGGAGGCCTGGTGTGCTGCAGTTCATGGGGTCACAAAGAGTCGGACACGACTGAGCGACTGAACTGAACTGAACTGAACTGTAGGAGTAGAAGGTAAATGAAAGCGATTCCAAAGGGAAAGCTGGATATTTGGGTAAACGGTAGAGGACCCATATGCAAAAAATTAACGTGTTTCAAAGAAGTCATGTAAGTGAATGTCAAAATATGAGAAAATGTCAGAAAGTAGAAATGATACTTTGAAAAGTATCTATTTGGAAGATATTATAGATGTTGAAGACTCTTCCCATTAAATACTGAGACAAGGAGCTGAATCAAATAGAAAAAAATAAGTTGGATCCAGAATTAATGACAGTAGCCATAGTATCAAAAGTTCTAAAGGAAAGGAAAGCAGGAAATCCTTTCTAATAAGGATTTCTTAAACACAAAAATGCACAGGAATTCTTAAAGTTAGTGAAAACTATGTGTACTTTGTCATTTGATACTGATGGAGAAAAAGTTGCTGTTAAAACTGGTCAGGAATAAATTAAGACTATGAATATCCTTGAGAAATGGAGAAATCAAGTCCATAGAATAAGATTTAAGTTAAAAATATAAAGAAGTGAACTCATAAATTAAGGCTGAAGAGAAGGGGAATAAAAAAATAAAGCAAAATATTGGGGCAGTCGGCCACCAATTTTTGTGGGCAAGTGTGAAACTAACATTTGCAGCATAATTGTGGCTTAGTTTAGAGTAAAGGAAAGGGGCAGAGGTTATTTCTTCTGTGAACAATTCTGATTTCTAACCTTTACTGCTGAGTGTGGGGCTCTCTCCATTTAGTAATGTTCCCCGTCAGTGAACAGTCTGCTTAGAACAATTCCAGATTTCATGCTGATCCTTATTAGCTTTTCATTTCCCTGGGAATTTCTCTCTGACATGAACAATACTTTCCAGTTACAAACTGTTCTGCCATATAAAATATCATGAAGGGCAGTAACACTTGTTTATATTTCTCTTCCCCACGTCTTATTGAAAAAGCTTCAAGTGTTTTTTTTTTTTCCAGATCTTTCTTCAGCCTGGCATAAGTTGAATTCCACCATATGAAAATACAATTTGTCTCCAACTTTTCCATTTCTTGACCATCTTGGGTTAAAAACTTGGTCCAGTCCCTATCATCTTCCTATGAAATTAAATGAAAGTTTATTTATATCCTGGAGATTGGATGGCATTTTACAGATTGTTCTATGCCAGGGTGACTTACTCATTAGAGGGTCAGTGGTTTGAGAAATTCAAGTCTTATAATAAAAGCTATATAATATTATATGCAGCCCTGTCCCTACAACCTGGGGACAGTTTATGATTAAAGGAGCTATTGCACTAAAGCCCCACTGCATGTCCTTGATTGCAGTTAAGGTAAAACATAAAGATGACACAGAACTTATAAAGAATGAGTGGAAGAATATCCTGTTTCCTGAATCCATAAAGCACGTCTCTGAATCCAAGCCTATATCATCTGCCCTTAAATGCATAATGGCTTCTTCAGTTTCCAATCGTCACTGCATTTCTGTACTTTCAAAAAGCTATTGAGATACTTGAGGTATGAAAGATGCTATATAAAATCAAATTTAATTCTGTACTATTCCAGTAATTTGTCTCATAAATACTTCTTGAAGTGGTGAAATACTTTCGGTTATAGAAATAAAACTTATGTATTCATGACCTACATATTATTTCATTTTCTTGGAAGTCAAAGGACTCTTCAGTGTTTATGCTACTGAAATAAATCTGCTATAGGTATTTTTATAAAGGTTGTTAGTACAAGTGACACTGTTGGAACTAGCACTATTATTTGTTGTATATTTCCTGCAATCACTTTTTATGCAGTTTTCTTAGTATAGATGCCAGTTTTTCTCACTAATAACTACCTTCATTTCTCTGAAACTTCATAACTTGATAAATAGTATGCAGTGTTAATGTGATCTGATGGCCAGGAAAAAGGCATGGGGGCATGTCCNTGCAATATCAAGTACCTGTGGGTACACTAGTTTAAACTACAGAGGGAGAAACTAAATTGAAAATAACCGAGAACAGTTTATTTAAAAGATCTCCTCCTGTTTTTATAGTTAAGTTACTATAAAACAGAAACCAAAGCACATTTGTAAATCAAAGCCAAAGCTGAGCCTGCGATTAAGTGAGGGGAACAGGACCGGCCCTGAGATTGCTTTGGCTCCAGAAAAGCCTCAGTGGGACATTTCTCATTTGCCGTGATTGTCATACGGCTTGTTTTATTCGAAATATTTATTCATTGCTTTTATTTCCCCCTATATAACAAGACTTCTCAAGGATTTGAGAGTTTTTCTTTTCAAGTAAAAAAAAAAAGTCTATTAAGTTGTTTTCCAACTTACCAAGAATATATCCTCTGAGGAACAAAAGATGAGGAAGTGCTAAAAAGTTTCATGAAACCACTTCCTTTGAATCTTTTTCCTTTTGTTACTATACTACCCAGTGTCTTATTTTCTCTAGTTCTGTTTGACTTTTCTAATTTGTTCTCACTCAAGCACTGGTACTTACTGAGTGCCTAAGGCACTCAAGTCATGGGAAAGAAGGTTGAGTGTTAAATGTTTCCTATCCTTCCCTTATGTTCAAGAACTGGATTTTTAGCACCTCAAGTTGTTCCATTTGAGGAGATAAAACAGTGGCGTGTAAAGAAATAAGATTAGACAAATCTTTCTCTGTGTTCTTTTAAGAATCAATAAATCCAGAAGTTGAAAGAATAGAGCCTTGGACCAAGTGATTGAATCTATCAAGTATTTATGGTTCCCTAAATGTACTTGGGGCGGGGGGAAGATTTTGAAGCAGAAATTGCACCAGATATTTAAGAATGGGCAGTGAGGTTGAAGCCATAAAAAAGCAAAGAGGAAGGTGACAGGTAAGGAGCCATCAGCATAGGTCCCAGTGGCAGGCTTGCCTAGGATCCTACTGCTAGAGGCAGTAGAGTGTGGGGGCTGAGATCCAGGTGGCTGCGCAGACCCCCAAACAGGGCAAGGCAAGGCAGGGTCGGCCCGCTCCTGTCTCCACCACCTCCAGCCCAATCTGTAGGGGCTCCAAGGAGCACAGGTGCCTCTAGCAGGCTGTCTGGCCAGGAGTAAGACTCTGGCACATTCTCATCTTCTCCTGGCTCATGTGAAAGAATAAAGTGAAATACTAATCTCATCACGTTACTTCCTGAAAAACCCTTTCATCGGTGCTCACTGTCTACCTGGCAAAGTTCAAAGCATTTGAGGCTTTTTCTGACCCATCCTCCACTTACCCTTAGTCTTTTCATCCGTGGCTCTCACAAATTAGGCACATTACACGGATGGTACCACACCCTAATACACACACCCTTGTGCTTTCACACCTCCTGTGTTCTCCTCCCCAAATGGCTCCCCCATCCCCAGTCCTAGCTCCGAGGTTCATGCTGTGATGCCCTCTCATCCTAGACACATTCAAACATCACCTCCTCCAACTCCTTATCCAGCCTCCTCATCTAGCAGAATAAAGTGCTTTGACTTCTGTGCTCATACATCACGCATACCTCAATTAGAACTCTTGTCACAGAATTGTGGAATCCGTGTCTTTCTCCAGGAACCCAGGATCTTCTCAAGGTCAGACGTCACGTCTACTTATCTTGCATCTTTCTGTCATTAGCACAGGCAGGAACATGGTGGGGACTCAATAGATAAAGTTTATGAAATAAACTACGGATCAGTGGTGGATCAGTGATAAAGAATTCCTCAACAATGCAGGAGATGTGGGTTTGATCCTTGGGTCTGGTCTCTGGGTCAGGAAGATCCCCTGGATAAGGAAATGACAACCTGCTCCAGTATTCTTGCCTGGGAAATATGATGGATACAGGAGCCTGCCAGGTTACAGTCCATAGGGTTACAAAAGAGTTGGACGCGACTTAGCAACTAAACAACAGCAACAGTATATTCAAATCAGTTCAGCCAATGTTTACTGAGTACTTACCACATGGCAGACCTATGCAAACCCTGAAGTTATAAAGGGGGGTAAGATATGGTTACTGCTTCCCAGGTGTTGCTAGTAGTAAAGAACTCGCCTGATGATGCAGGAGACCTGAGACTCAGGTGAGATCCCTGGGTTGGGAAGATCCCCTGGAGGAGGGCATGGCAACCCACTCCAGTATTCATGCCTGAAGTATCCCATGAACAGAAGAGCCTGGTAGGCTACAGTCCACAGAGTCTCAAAGAGTCAGACACGACTGAAGTGACGTAGCACACATGCACATGATTATTATGTTTAAGAAGCTTCGAGTCTTGCAGGAAAGGAAAAGATTGTAAAACATAATTACAATGCAACTTAAGATATATGGCATTAAGGTATATATTAGATTCAGAAGTGGTACGTGGGAGAAAATATTAAGATAGAACTCAAGTAGAGCAAAGGCTTTAATATAGAAAACAGAGAAAAATAAATTTGTCCAGGAGGTACTGAGCTGGTTTAGCAGCCAGCAGAGAGCCACTGCAGAGCTTGGGAGAGGAATGGCACGCTGATGCAAATGATATTTTAAGAAGAACCATTTGAGGAGGCAGGAAGAAATCACTGCAGCAAGGAGAAGGTGCAATGTGAGATCCCCTATGCCTCCTGGTCCTGAACTACAAAATAAGACTTTCCACTTTATAAATCCACCTTAGTTTCTGCCGGGAAAGGTGTTCATTTCAGCAAGGGAAGGCAAGAAGTTCACGCTTCTCTCAGTTAAACACTGGGCAAACAAGAGGTGTGATGTATGCAGAAGATGGTGTATTTTACTGGGCATGACATTTACTACATGGCATTTACTGGGCCATGTAGTTAAAAGCACAAAAACTTGCCAAATAGCTCAGGAAAAATAGCATAGAATTCTCAAAGCCAGGAGAGTTCGGTGGGAGGAAACTGCATCAAGAAGCACTTTGTCTGGTACTTCCAGCTGATTTTTCAAAGAAACTGTTTCATCTCAACCAGTACTCAAATCAATTGAGGAAAACACAAAATTATAAGCTCAACCTCACAGAAAATGCACATAAAACCTCAGGATTATTTCTTACGTCTCAAAACTGTACTTCCAAGTCTAGGGCTGCCAGAGTCAGGACCCACGAGTTCCTGAAATGTTGCCATGGCATAATTAACTGCTTATGTCTATAAGAGATTCAGAGCATCTTTTAGACTCTGGAGGCAAAGAGGATGAGGCTGAAATGTGGACTGTGATGCTGAAAAGGATGAACGATATTGTGAAGAGGAATGCACACCCCTGCCATGCCAGTGAGTTAAAAAGAAAAACAGACCCTTCTTTGCAGTGGATCTGGTATTTATTCCCCTTCACCTACTGTGGTTAAGCAGGATTCTAAGATGAATCCTCTGACTTTACTCCCTGGTGCTACTCCAGTGATTAGGTTACATTACAGGGTAAATGGGATTTTGCCAATGTCATAAATGTGACATATTAGTTGGCCTTAAGAAAGGGAAATTAACCAGGTGGGTCTAATCATGTGAGTCCTTCTACATAGGATTTTCTTCCACTGTGACAGGGGGGAAGTCAGAGAGATTTGAAGCATGAAGAGCATCCCAATCCTGCTGCTGGTTTGAAGATGGAATGGGGTTTAATGAGAAGGAATGTAGGCAACCTCTAGGAGCAGACAGTGACCCCTGGCTGACAGCCAGGGAAGCAACAAGGACCTCAGTCCTACAAACACAAGGAATTGAATTTTGATTGAATAACCTTGAAGTGGGTTAACTGTCTAGACTTCCAGATGAGAGGGCAGCTCAGCTGATATCTTGATTTTAGGTTTATAGACCCTAAGCGAGAGCCCAGCCAAGCTCACTGGAATTTCAAATCGACAGTCTTTGAGATAATAAATGGGTATTATTTTAAGCCACAACGTCTGTGCTAATTTGTTGGAGCAGTTACAGAAAACTAATAGGGCTTCTAATAATTACTATTCAATTAATATATACATTAATATAAGTTCCTGAATCTGAATAGAGGCTTCATCCTAATTTCATAAAGCAATGGCACAGGAAGTAAAAAATCGGAAGAGCATTGACGATGGCAAATTTGGAAACAGTACCAATGAGGAAATATGGCCCCCACAGGTACAATTTCTACTCTGCTGTTCAGAGAACCCATTCCTTCTGTAATCCCATTTGACATCTTATTTTCTGATAACATCGGCCCCATCCAGTCAATCATTCATTCTTTCAACATGCATTTGACCCAGTGATGGAGTGACCACCATACCCAGACCAAGAATGCTTGGTCATAGTAGGTAACTCTGCTACGCTGCAATACATCATTGCCTATGCTACATAAAGGAAAATGAGATCCAGTACTACCAGCACAGAAAAAGTTAAATCAGGTAAAGAAAGGGAGCTATAGAGCATCTGCCTGAAAGCTGAATCAATTTGTTCACAGAAACAGCAGTATGAAGGTGAAGAACTTCAGGCAATTAAAATTAACCTGAAAACAAAAAGGTTTACCATTTAAAATAGGTGTAAAACATGATACTAGCAAAAAAAATTGATTGATTCAGAACCATCTCTCTGATTAAGCAATCAAAATATGCGGTGTTGTTTTTTCTTTTTTCATCCCTTGGGGATTGTCAGAAATGATTCTACTACAAAAAGATCTCTTGGTCCAATGAAAGTGAAATAGACCCCGGGAAGCTATTGGGACCTAAAGTTTTATCTGTTCAGAGCTAGCATGTTTATTTCAAGTACAATCACTGTTTAAAACCCGAAGCAAGCAGTCTGAGGCAATTCAGATTGCAACACTCTAGGTCATATGCATTAGCTCAAAAAAAGCCAGCACCTCATGGGACCTGCCGTGGGAGCAACCCTCATGGCAGAACAATGTGGGTGAAAGGCTGGCTGAATACTGAAGAAGTAGCTAAGGAATCCAAGATAGCCAGATTTTACATTCCTTGTGTTCCCTCAGCCAGACAGTGAAGCTCAATACCCTACTCCATGCTGTCTGTATAACAGGAAACATTTACTTCAGTGAATGATTATAAACAGAAGGCTCTTAAAACAGCTCACAGCCCATTGGATCCTTTAAATATTTACATTCTGCTGGCTGACACAGACCCCGTGTTTATTACTGTGGTTGCTTCAAGCAAGCTCTAAACAATATCTATACACAATGAGGGTATCTGGCTTCTCAGGTCATGCCATTGGCTATGTGGGGGGCACAAGGTCAGAACTGAAAGCCAAAGAATGCTCATCTTCCTGCAATCGGCCCCTCTGGTGTTATTTTCTTATTGTTATTATTTATTCAATGCCCACATGGCCGTCATTGCATAAAAAGTGGAAATATTCTCTTTGCACATGTCTATGCGATATTTCACTGTTCATCATGACAGTAAGTGGTAAAAAACAAAACCTTTTCTTTCTAAGTGCTAATGGTGTTGACAGTTCTTCATTTTGCCTCCAGGTTAACCCAAAATGATTGAGCTGGCGATAATGATTTGACTCAGCTGGTAGGTTTATAACCATATGAATTGGTACTGCCTCATCTAGCCTGCCATGATAAATGATNTGGATAGATGGAAAAACCCCAAAAATGTATGGGTGGTTGGATGGGTGGATGGATGGGTGGGCAAACGGATGGATGGTGTTGGGTGGGTGGGTGGATGGATGGATGTTGGGTGGATGAATGGATGGATGGGTGGATGGAAAAGTCAATAGATGGATGGATGTGTGGATAGATGGATGGGTGCATGGATGGATGGGGTGGGTGGGTAGATGAACAGCAAACTCTGGAGCCTAATTTTGTGACTGTATGTTCTTAAACTCTTCTTGTGAAGACTGGACTTGTACAGATTTGCAATCAGCCTAGGACCAGGTCTTGGTCTCCTCTCTGTTTGCACAGCGTCTAGCTCAATCCATCAGCTACGGTCAAGGCATCCTCCTCTTTTGGCTCTCCACATCCCCTCTGGGAGAATTCATCTGTGCCCAAGTTCTAGCTGACATTTTCTACACGAGGGTGTCCAGCCCAACCTTTCCTCCAAGCTTCTCATTCATATACCCAAATGCCTGCTTCCCACTTGGACTTCTCAAGGCTCTCCAAAATCAACATGCCCCAGAGAAAATTCATTATTTTCACCACAAACCCACTCCTACCCCACCATTTTCCCCTTCTGAGGGGTGACCCCATTGTTCCCATTGCTGAAGGCTGAAGACCACATTCCAGACCTCCATCACCCTTCACTTGGACAAAGGCAGTGGCCTCCACCTGGGTCTCCTTCCTATCCCACCAGAGCTGACTTTTCAGATAGAATCTCAGTGTTGGCATCCTCTGTTTTGCACAGACTGTCCCCAGAAGCCGTAGCCAATTTAGATGCATTCTTCCTTGGTGGGCAAGTGCTATGCTAATCACATATGTGTGTGTGCATGCTCAGTTGCTCAGTCATGCTCAACTCTTTCCAACCCTATGGACTGTAGCCTGCCAGGCTCCTCTGTCCATGGAATTCTCCAGGCAAGAATACTGAGTGGGCTGACACTTCCTCCTCCAGGGGATCTTTCCAGCCCAGGGATCAAACTTGTCTCCAGCGTGTCCCTCATTGGCAGGCGAATTCTTTATCAGTGTGACACCTCGGAAGCCCATGCTGATTACAAGCCATCTCATCTATTGTTTTTGAACGCTTTCCCCCGATAACTCTGCCTCTGTTGCCTTCCACCATGCTGGCCTTTCTCCAGCTCTCTCAGCCTCAGGACCCTTGTGCCTGCTATTTCCTTCCCATTTTCCCCTGCTTAACTCCTGCTTTGGATCTTGGCTCAGGCGTTCTTTTGCAGGGAGAACTCCCCAGGACCCTCTACCAGAGACTCCTCTTTGTTTATTTTTTAAGTGGACTTAACTGGCTGCAACGGGTCTTAGTTGCAGCACACTGGATCCTTTTGATGTGGTGCACGGGCTCAGTAGATGCAGCCCAACGGCTCTGGGCACAGGGCCTCAGTAGTTCCACCACATGTGAGGTCGTAGTTCCCTGACCAGGGACCGAGCCCAGGTCCCCTGCGTTGCAAGGTGTATTCTTTACCACTGGGCACCAGGGAAGTCTCTACCAGAGCGACTTTGAAAGCGATGTGTTCTAACACTGTGCATTTCCTCCACTAACAGTTCCTTTGAGTCAGTGTCTCTATGCCTCAGGGGAAGGAAATCGTGGATGGTGTCTCTTTTGTTCCCTTTCTGATCTCCAGCGCTAACTACCTGATAGATGAGTGAGAACTGTCTGTGTGTGTGCGCACGTGTGTGTGTGAGCACGTGTGTGTGTGTGTGCGCACGTCTGTGTGTGCGTATATGTGTGTGTCTGACTCTTTGCAACCACATGGACTGTAGCCCGCCAGGCTCCTCTTCCATGGGATTCTCCAGGCAAGAACACTGGAGTGGGTTGCCATTCCCTTCTCCTGGGACCTTCCCAACCCAGGGATTGAATCCGGGTCTCCTGCATTGCAGGCGGATTCTTTACCATCCGAGCCCCCAGGGAAGCCTGAGAACTGGGTGCTTTCCCCAGATGTTGGCTTTGGCTGGCTTTGGGCACCGCTGAATGGACCCCCCCCAGATCCTCCCCACCACCTGCCTGCCCAGGGTGGTAGGGGCACCATTATCTTCTTCTGGGTCCCACCAGCCCACGCAGGTGTGTGGGGAATCCTCCGGGATGTCTGCTAGCGAGCACCATCAGAACGCTCCCTGGTGTAAGCCATTTCCAGACAATTTCAAAGAGGATTATACCTAACTACTCCTTGGGAAAGTGGCCATTAACACGAGACAGGTTAATAGCGAGCCACTCACACAGCCGGAGGTTCTAGAATGATCTGTCTCAGGCAATTGCCATCACTTTAATGCCCAGTATGGGTTTATCCTGAAGGGGTCCTGGGCAGGTCATCTGCGTGTTTTGGATCTCAACTCCTGCCTCCAGGAGAGGCCTAAACAGGACCCACACCTGGATACTTCTCCATCCTCCTCGTGTGATGAGGTTGGTGACGGGCCAGGCTGAGCAGAAGACTCCAGGCAGAGTCACAGCTGTGATGGCGTCTCTGCAATGTCCCCTGAATCTTAGCACCTCGGCCTCCAGGCACTTAGCTTGCATTTCTCACACCCGTACCCACACACCCATCCCCCCACACCCGTCCCCACACACCTGTCTCCACACGCCTGTCCCCACACATCTGTCTCCACAAGCCTGTCCCTACATACCTGTCCCCACACACCTGTCCTTACACACCTGTCCCCACACACCTGTTTCTACACACCTGTCCCC
>SJYV01013470.1:526325-591033 GCA_006410875.1 Neotragus pygmaeus | reverse complement strand
CCTGTCCCCACACACCTGTCTCCACATACCTGTCCCCACACATCTGTCCCCACACCTGCCCCCACACACCTGTCCCCACATAACTGTCCCCACACACCTGTCCCCACACATCTGTCCACACACACCTGACCCTCACACCTGTCCCCACACACCTGTCCTTACACACCTGTCCCCACATGTGTCCCTACACACCTGTTTCCACACACCTGACCCCACACACCTGTCCCCACACACCTGTTACCACACACCTGTCTCTACACACCTGTTTCCACACATGTGTCCCCACACACCTGTTTCCACACACCTGTCCCCACACACTTGTTTCCACACATCTGTCCCCACACACCTGTCCCCACACACCTGTTCCCACACACCTGTCCCCAAACACCTGTTCCCACATACCTGCCCCCTCACACCTGTCTTCATACACCTGTCCCCACACACCTGTTTCCACACATCTGTCCCCACGCACCTGTTGTTACACCTGTCCCCACACACCTGTCCCCTCACACCTGTCCCCAGACACCTGTCTCCAGACACCTGTTCCCACACATGTGTACCTACACACCTGTCTCCAGGCACCTGTCCCCACACATGTGTACCTACACACCTGTTTCCACACACCTGTCCCTCACACCTGCCCCCACACACCTGTTTCCACAAACCTGTCCCCACACACCTGTCTCCAGACACCTGTCCCCACACACGTGTACCTACACACCTGCTTCCACACACCTGTCCCCTCAAACCTGTCCCCACACACCTGTCCCCTCATACCTGTCCCCATACACCTGTCCCTACACACCTGTTTCCACATATCTGTCCTTTCACACCTGTTCCCACACACTTGTCTCTACACACCTGTCCCCACACGTGTCCCTACACACCTATTTCCACACATCTGTCCCCACACACNCGTGTACCTACACACCTGCTTCCACACACCTGTCCCCTCAAACCTGTCCCCACACACCTGTCCCCTCATACCTGTCCCCATACACCTGTCCCTACACACCTGTTTCCACATATCTGTCCTTTCACACCTGTTCCCACACACTTGTCTCTACACACCTGTCCCCACACGTGTCCCTACACACCTATTTCCACACATCTGTCCCCACACACCTGTCTCTACACACCTGTCCCCAAATACCTCTCTACACACCTGTCCCCTCACACCTGTCTCCAGACACCTGTCCCCACACACCTGTCCCTACACACGTTTCCACACACCTGTCCCCACACACCTGTCTCTACACACCTGTCCCCTCACACCTGTCTCCAGACACCTGTTCCCTCACACCTGTCCTTACACACCTGTCCCCACATACCTGTCTCTACACACCTGTCTCCACACACCTGTCTCTACATACCTGTCCCCACACAGCTGTCTCTACATACCTGTCCCCACACACCTGTCTCTACATACCTGTCCCCACACACCTGTCTCTACACACCTGTCCCCTCACACCTCTCTCCAGACACCTGTTCCCTCACACCTGTCCTTACACACCTGTCCCCACATACCTGTCTCTACACACCTGTCTCCACACACCTGTCTCTACATACCTGTCCCCACACAGCTGTCTCTACATACCTGTCCCCACACACCTGTCTCTACATACCTGTCCCCACACACTTGTCTCCACACACCTGTCCCCACACCCCTGTCTCTACATACCTGTCCCTACACACCTGTCCCCACACACCTGTCATTACACACCTGTCTCTACACATCTGTCCCCACACACCTGTCCCTACACATCTGTTCCCACACACCTGTCCTCACATATCAGGGCATTTACGTCATGACGCCTTTCTTGAGTGCCCCAGCCCTCCTCTCTCTCTCTGTGTGGCCAGCTCAGCCAGCATGGTATTTCTCTCAGGGAACTGGCCTGCCTCAGGACTCCCATGCTCTCTGCAAACCTCAACATTGGCACTTAACTCTGTGTCTCTGCCAGGTATCTGAACGCCCTGCTGTCTCCACAAGTATGTGCAAGAGTTCGAGTTTTCCATCTCCTCCTTCAAGATTTGACCTTTGTCTTGGAGAAAATCCTTCCTCATAACAGGGTCAGGAAAACATTCTCCTACTTTATCTTCTAAGCGTTTTCTGGGTTTGCCTTCTCTGTACAGTGCCTAAACCACTAAGAATGAATGATCTATAGTGGGCGTGGGCTTCAGTCTCATTTCTTGTCAAGGGCATCATCAACTTCCTTGTCACCATTTAAAACATGCCACCCCTTCCCCCAACAACCATGGGCCTGAGGTTTCTGTACATTATTTACATCTGTCTCCAGGCACTGGTTCAGCCACATCGGTCAACTTGTCTTTCCAAAACGCCGATCACTGTGATAAATCTGGGTATTTCCAGTGAAGCCAGGCCCCGCTTTGCTCTTCAGGGTTGCTGGGCCTTCCTTGGTCCCTGTCCACACACACCTGTCCACACACACCTGTCCCCACACACCTGTCCCCACACACCTGTCCCCTCACACCTGGCCCCTTGCTCCTCGATCTGCTGTTCAGTGGCTCAGTCGTGCCTGACTCTGCAACTGCCACACGTGTTCATTCCCACATCGGCTGGTTAAGTTCAAACAAAACAAAACAACCTCGAACCTGTGGTGTTTAATGCAGAAGTACCTTGTCTCCAGATGTATTTGAAAAGAATTGGCTTCTTTGCTAAACTGATTTTCTCCCATCAACCAGTATAGTCTTCCTTCATTGGCAACTTAAATGTGTTTCAATAACATTCAATAATTTGTCCATAAAAAACATGTCTTGAGGACAAGGCAGACATCTTTTTCAACTTCCTATTTCCACAAATTCTAAATTGTGTACCTCTAACTGCTTCAAGGGGGGTTGTTAAGTTAATTTGGGGACTTAAAACATTAATAGCAGAATGTCTATCAACAGAAAGTAGGCTGAAGCCGAGGTAGAAAGGGTTTGATGGGGGTTCCTTCTCCTAGCCCCTCTAATAATATAATGTCATTCACTGGTGTCATCTACCCATCCACTATAACAAGCATCTTTCACACTTTACAGCTTGCAAAGCATCTCCAAGCTCACAGATTTCAACCCTCCAACATCAGAAACTATCAGGTGAGACCCCAGGAGTATTTTGAAGCAGGTACATTTTCCCCTTGACATCTGTCCGTGGTCCATACCCCTCAGGAGGCCGCGTGCTCCCCTTGGAGGATCCGAGGCAAGGAGTCAGTGTCTGCCTCACGGCCACGAGGGGCATGTGCTCACATCACACCTGCCGTCTCGCTCTGCACAGCCCCTCGCTGCGTCGCGCACTTGTGTCTTTTGCCTCACGGTGGTTCTACTTGCATTTCCCTTCTCCAGCAAAGTGAGCAATAAACTTCCTGATCCCTTTCAAAGAAAGATTCTTCAAAGTTTATAAAAAATATTCTTCAACTTATGTTTTCCCAGCTACCAAAATAAGGAATAAGGCATACTTTGGCTTCTGTCAAGGTCTGGACAGGAGTCCAGAAACTTCTTTCCCACTTTCATTTTCCTCCCCTGACTTTCCCAACATAAGACATGCATGCTGAGTCTCTAAAGTCGTGTCCGACTCTTTGCAACCCCGTGGACTGTAGCCCGCCAGGCTCCTCTGTCCATGGGATTCTCCAGACAAGAATACTGGAGTGGGTAGCCATGCCCTCCTCCAGGGGATCTTCCCGACCCAGGGATCGAACCCGTGTCTCACATCTCCTGCACTGGCAGGCGGTTCTTTACCTCTAGCGCCACCTGGCAGGCCCAGCATACATCACAGTCCTTATTAATACTAATCAGATTTTGGATGATAGCTTTTTCTTTCCAAAAATATATATATTTTTGACATGTGCTCTTGGTTTCTGTCCAGTGCCACAGCAGCTATTGAAGCTGAACCCGCTGGTTACCTGCCTCGGCCTGCTCCTGCGTGTCCATGGCAGACCTTCTCTGACTTCAACACCCCTGAGCTTAACGCAACCCTCTGCTGCCAGGATACCTTTTCTGGCATTTTCCTTTCAAGACAGATGCCTGGCCCTCTAAGCTAGATGCCTCTGTATTCCCTAAAGATACAAATGACAGCTGAGGTGCAGATAAAATCCCGAGATCACAGCTTTTCTGCCCTTATCTGCAGACCCTGAAATCCATTCTATTATTTTGAAATGTAATACTAGAAACCATGTCTGTAATGGCCTGCTTCTTATTCTTTCATAAAGAGCTTTTCTTTCTTGAGAAAAATGACATTTTACCCTCATAATTAAAGAAAACAAGGCAGAATGTGAGGTAGGCGTAACAAGCACTTTTTTTAAAGTTTCATTCAAGAACTCGCCCTCTCCACCCACCCCAGCCTCATCTATGATCACTGCTTCCGGTCCTGCCGCTCTGAATTTTTATTTGAAAACACCTGCGGCTCTCAGGCTGGCCCTCTCTCCCCTCCCCTGTCTGGCATCTTCCTTCTTTTGTCTCTTAAAGCCTCTTCCTTCTTGTGACCCTTTTGTCTGGAGCCTCTTCATTGGTGAGAACCCCCGAGTCGGATTCCCTGCTCTTCCGGGCCTCTGAAACGCCCTTCGCTGGTCATTGAAGTTCTGGGATCTCACAGGTGTTCCTCAACCTCCTCACGCCCGCCCCACCTCTTCCTCCTTTCCGGGAGCTGTGTCTCATCACGGTCCTTTGTCCTAAGCGTCCCCCTTCTATCCACAGTGGCCGCCCTACAGGGACTGCNAACATAATTATGTTCTTGATTAATAACAAATGTGAAGACACAGACTCTAAAGTAAGTCTAAGGCGATCTATTCTTAACCCCTATATTTGTTTTATAATCATAAAAAAAAAAAAAGGTTCACTAAACTCAGAACAGAGATGGCAAACCTCTCAAGAACAAAGAGCAAGAATAGGGCTTTGTGGCAAACTCTAATACTGCATCACACATTAGACGAAATACTGGGCATTAACTCTCAAGTCACTTGAGAAAAGCAGTTTTTTCTCTAGTGTATTATAGCTGCATAATTCACACTAGTGAGCAGTTCATTTCTCTCCTAGGATATGGCCCAAGAAAAATACTGCTTTATTTTCCTTAGCAGTTCAAAGGAGATGGTTAGTGCCAGTAGGAAATCAAGTCACCTCTTTTTAAAAAGATGTTTTCCTCTTCCATTTGCTCTTTCCTTGTATTTTCTGGATTCTTAATCTCTCTTTAAAGAATTTAAGACAAAGCTCCCTAATTAGCAAAATGAAATAATGTACCAAATATTCTCTGTGAATAAGCTCCCATGATTGATCTATTTTATTGTGATTATTTTCATGATACAGTCAGCTTAGAATCACCATAATAATTCTATTGCATCCACAGTTTTCTTACCCTCACACTATATATCCTGCTGCTAAGTCACTTCAGTCGTGTCCGACTCTGTGCGACCCCACAGACGGCAGCCCACCAGGCTCTGCCATCCCTGGGATTCTCCAGGCAAGAACACTGGAGTGGGTCGCCATTTCCTCCTCCAATGCACGAAAGTGAAAAGTCAAAGTGAAGTCGCTCAGTCGTGTCCGACTCTTTGCGACCCCATGGACTGCACCCTACCAGGCTCCTCCATCCATGGGATTTTCCAGGCATGAGTACTGGAGTGGGGTGCCATTGCCTTCTCTGATATATCCTAGTGGAAAACAAAGAATAAGCATTGTCTTTACGCAAATACCCCAGGATATGAATGTGATTTTCACAGTCCTCAGGAAGTTCATGAACGATCTTGGGGATTGATCCTAGACTTCTCTGATTGCCACAAGGGCATAAGTCTTTAAAGTCAGGATAACTATCTCACTGATCTTTGCATTCATGCCTGGTACTTTGAAGAGGTGTTTAATGAAGCTGTGTTAGACTGAATTGAACAGAGAGCTAGCTGACTAGCCAAGCAACTAGGTATTCAGATTCTGGAGTATTTAGAAGTTTTAGGATGATATGATTAACTATTGTGGAAACATCAGCCAAATGGTAGTCAGAAGATACCCACAAAGAAACATTGCTTTAAAAATGTATATTTGTGATGTCTTCCTAACACATGGAACCAGTGATATAAATGGAAAAGCAAATTTTGCCAATCAAGCAAGCTCTTTTGTCCTTCAGTTAGCCAATGAGATACAGTTTATCAGACCACAAAACTCAGTCAATTCCAGTTGATCCTATTATACCAAATCCTGTTAATCCTTACGATACCGTGAATTGGGCAAACTTGAAATTACTGGTGCATGAGCAGGTCTTCAAAAGAGAACGGATTAAAACTTAGAAAAATTGATCTAGGGAGAATTTGACTTTTATTTTTAAAAATGATACACTTTTTTCAGACCAACAATAGTAACAAATAAGAGCCAATATTTTATAGATTCTATAATCCACATACTTTTCTTGAGCTGCTTAATTATAATCAAGTTCTGGATATGTTCAAAAATATAATGAACAAGAAAAAACAATATATATTTTTAAAAGGTCATTCCTTTGGGATGATTTCTGATTGCATTTTCTATAAGCTGAAGTTTCTATACTTTTAGAGGTTTTGTCAAAGTAAAGCAGAGAGAATTTAAATGACATAAATGCTAACCCAGCAGAAAGTTAGGTTTTATGTTTATAAGAAACTTAACCGAGGCCTTACTAGGAGTGAGACAGAAGTCCAGGTGACAGTGAAAAAAGATACAAAAGCTAAAGGTGCCAATTAAAGGCTTCTGGTGAGACAGAAACTGTAATTTATGTACATAGTATTTGTAGAGTTTACTCTTTTAAACAGAAACAGCATCTTTCAGGGTAGCAGACCTCATATTTGCAGAGTGTACGTGTCCACATGACATTCTTTCCATCACACCATCGTTATACACATACACTCAACACACACAAACACACACCAAGAAGGCCGCCAATGACTACCACGTAGTTTCCAACCACAAACCACTGTCAGAATGTTTACTGCATTTTAGCTTTTCAAATAGCTAGAAGCAATGCCAGATTAAGTGAAGAAGACAGCTGATGCATTTAAGAGCTCACAGTTTAGGGCACCACGATACATTCAGTGTTGATCAAATTTACTGCATAACTAACTGCTCATCAAATAACACTAGGTATTCCCCCTGCACCATGGAAAAATCTAGTTATCACAGCAAAATTTGATTCCAAAAAACAATCTATCATGATCGAGAGAATGCATGCATTCTTCAAATCAGGTGCTGAGGAATCTAGCACAACTTTTTAAGAGTCACTGTTAAGGACATGATGTTCGATAAAGGAAACCAGACCAGAAAGAGTATTTGGTGGGTGGTTCCATGTAAACATAGTTCAAAAGATGAACAGCTCCATCTATGCTGCTACAAATCAGGATACGGCTGCCTTCAGGAGGTAGTGACTAGAGGTGATAAAACGGAGCATGAAACAGTGATGGTCATGATGGTCCGTTTCTCGATCCCAGGGCTGGTTGCATAAGTGTGTTCGCTTTGTAAAAATGCATCTGGCTGTCGGTTTCCCATTTCCATGCTTTTCAGTATGTACATCATGCATCAATAAATGTGTGTGCACACATGCACACACACAGACACACAACACAACATCAGGATGTCCTCCTAGTTGAGCAAAGACTAAAGAAAGTGAATATAAAGAAGTCTTGTCCTTTACACCCTGATTCTCTATTGGCTCATGATCTTCAAAAGTGACAATGGAGATACATTCAAAAGTTGAGTTCTCTCTCCTTATTTACATTTTAAATCTGTCTTAAGAATAGTTGTGCAGCCACAGAAGGCGGAGTCGGGGAGGTGAGAAACATGGCCACGGTCTCATAGCTAAGGGAAGGATGGAGATTTGCATCTCAGGTAATCCTGCCCTCAAGGCTAGCCGTCTGCTTTGTAGCATTTTACTGGCCAGCCCACTGGAAGCGCAGGGTCAGGACAAGGGCTGCCACATGGCAGAGAGATGCGGAATTCTGAGGCTGTTGGTGTAGACTCACTCTGTACAGGAGTCCCAGAGTATAAGTTGCTATGGGGTCCTCTCCTTCCAGGAGGTCCATGAGAACATCCAGAAACAGTAACTGAACTCCAAGAGATGGAACCCAGTTTTTCTCACTAACAGCTCTTGCCAACAGTTCTGGGACTTCTAAACATCATCTACAGTAAGTTCCCCATATACTGAAAAGTTCTGTTCAGAGACCACATTCACAAGGCCAATTTGTTCCCAAGTCCAACAATTTAGTCGAAGCACCCAGCTCACACAATTGTTATATGGTACTGTACTGTAAAGTGAAAGTGAAGTCACTCAGTCGTGTCCAACTCTTTGCAACTTCAAGGACTGTAGCCCTCCAGGCTCCTCCGTCCATGGGATTTCCCAGGCAAAAATACCGGAGTGGGTTGCCATTTCCTTCTCCAAGGGATCTTCCGAACCCAGGGATCGAATCCCAGTCTCCCACATTGCAGGCAGACTCTTTACCATTTGAGCTACTAGGTAATTCCAAGGGTGTGTTGTGAGTATTGAGACACCTTTATCACTTAGGAAAGTCCAAAGATTTTAGGAGCTCAATGCCAGAAAAGGGGGACAACTGGACTGTAACAGGTTTATAATACTTTCCACACAAATAATATATAAAAAATGACAAAAGGTCAACATTTTTAACATACAGTAGACTACCTTAAGAGCAGGAGCACAGTACAACAGCTGGCATCGAGTGAACAGGCAAGGAGGGTTACTGACTGGAGGAAGGACAGGAGGTGGAAGACGGCTGAGCTGAAGGATCATTGGCAATAGGAGACGGAGGGCAAGCTGCAATTTCACTCACGCCTGACGATGATGATACAGGTTCCCGTTCTTTTCTGGATTCAACTCTGTCTATTCTCTTTAAAAAATGATCCGGTGACGTCTGGCTCTTTTTTTTCTCATCATGATGACACGGTAGCACCAGACTGCATTCTGAACGGCTGCTCCAACCTTCATGTCCCATTCTATGTCCAAGTCCTGTGTCTCAGACACTAAGGCTGCCTCTTCAGATAAACAAAATCCCCTTGCCACTTCCTGCCTCGGGCATTTCTTCAGTTCTGCAGTTACTCCTTCTTGTCTCTCTTCGTCCTTCCTCTGGGTTTTCAGTTCCTGGTGCTTCTTAGCAGTGCCAGATTCATCACTGCTGCTTTTACACTTCCTTCTAGACACCCTGGGCTTGAAGTAAAAATACCACGCAACTGCCCAGCATACTGCACTGTACAGTAAAGGACACAAAAGCACAAGCACTTGCAGAGGATGCACGCACATGACAATGTCCTCCAGACACGTGAACGAACAACACGATTGGACATGAGAACGCGTGTTTGCATCTTTGAAAGTTTGAGACTTTATAGTGTATATATAGTGCACTTACTATATTCTATAGGTTATAAAGATGCTTAATGAAAGAGGTGGGTGGGTCCGTATAAGAGAAAAGCCATCTGGGGAAGATCAGCAGTGACCTTTTTTCCTCTTATACACACCTTTATTTTGAAATGTTTCTTGAGCAACTACTATATGACGGGTCCTGAGGATACAGCGTGGAGGCAATGATGGAGGCAATACCCTGGCCCCAAGGATTTCTCCCGAGTAAGCAGAGTACAGGCATGTAAGGGGAAAAGGCAACAGAGTATTAGTGAGGAAATAAAAATGTGAACAGAGTACATCCTTCTAGGAGAAAGGTTAAGACACTCCTTCTCAGCTTGCCATCATTAGAGGAAGAAACCTGGTATCATGGAGCTGAAGTGGAGCCTAAATACAATAGTGTCAGCAGTTCAATACACAGGAATTTGACCACAGTTTTTAAAATCACACTAAGCTCTTAATTCCAATTGTGTTTTATTATCATAGACTACAAAATAATTTTTTATAAAGGGCAACAAAAACACTGGAGCTCTGTGCTTCTGCCCTCCTGAATAATTATCAAAAGACACTTCACTATTCCCCATGAAAACTGCCTGAGACTGCATTCTTGTCATTGCAGGAATTTATCTTTGGCCAGATTCTCTTCTGTTGACTCTCCAGGCAAGAATACTGGAGTGAGTATCCATTCCTTTCTCCAGGGGATCTTCTCAACCCAGGGATCAAACCCGGGTTTCCTGCACTGTGGGCAGATTCTTTACCATCTAAGCCACCAGGGAAGCCTATTTATAAGCCATATGGTAGATTATAAAGTTAGAACCATCCAAATGAATTATTTTGCCTTTAGGATTAAAGAATTGTTGGCAATAGCGACTCCAAGGAGTTTCTCAGGAGACTCTTAACCTTTCCTCTTGAAAGCTCATTTGACATTTTAATTCTAACTTCAAGTTGGCATACAGAAGATGGATAGGAAAAAGATCCTTGGTTTTCATACCTGAGGGACTGAACACTCACATTTCATACTGTAAGACATTCAAAAGTAAACAAAGGCATGAAGAACAAAGAGAGAAGAGATTTCATAGTTCTTCATTCTGTTTTATCCCATCAGTAGCCATAACTGCTCATCAATGACTCTTTCCCTGGTTATTTGCTTGCAACCATTACTAGGCTGATACCAGTAACATGTTAGGGACTTCCACTGGTGATCCTGATGGGAAAGATTGAAGGCAGGAGGAGAAGGGGACAACAGAGGATAGGATGATTGGATGGCATCACCGACTCAATGGACCTGAGTTTGAGCAAGCTCCAGGAGTTGGTGATGGACAGGGAAGCCTGGGGTGCTGCAGCCCACGGGGTTGCAGAGTTGGACACGACTGAGCAACTGAACTGAACTGAACTGGTGGTCCAATGGCTAAGACTCTGCACTCCTGCTACAGGGGCCCAGGTTCAATCCCTGGCCAGGCAACTAGATCCTACAGTAAAGCTCTGTAAAGCATCTACTTAAAGATGACTGAAAGCACTGGCTTCTTGATACACTTTGAGAGGCACTGAATAAAATATATTTTTGTATTTCCTGTTCCTCAAAATTCCACTTAGTCCTCAATCACTTAAACCCTATGGGTTAATCTCTATTAAGATTTTAGTTGTAGCAACCTTGGAAAAAGGACTGAGCTCCTTTAGAAAGAAAAGGTAATAACCAAGCCATTGGAACAGCCTTGATCCCTAGACTCTGGCATTTCCCTTGAGTGAGCAATTCTTATTGTCACCCTAATTAAGTCAAAACATAAAGGCTTTCCCAATGCTTTACACGAGGGAACTCTTCCAGCAGATTGTATTTTATGAAATCTGTAAAATGCTAGGGGGCATGTTAATTAATAGCTGCAATGTTAAACATTCATGGAATACATAATTAATTTCCAAATATCATAGCACTTTATAGTCGAAATACTAGAGAGCCGATTCACAGTCACTTGCCTAGCAAAGGAGCTTTTGTTTCTAAAGAAAAGCAATAAAGATTTGTGCAGTGGTGATTTCTGTTTTGCCAGCTGGAAAATATCTATTATCAGCAACTAAAAGGTTCATTTCTGTGTGGACTGCAGTAAAGCACTCCATGGTGGATAAGCAGGGGAAGAGGGTGGAAAGAAGGAAAATAAAGGAGAGCTGGAGGCTAAAATTGAGATTTGATTATGGTTCTCTAGGTAAGTAAAAGATGCATTTGGTCAAAATAGCTTTGGATCCCAAATATGCCATATACATGAGCAATTCCTCCTGCTCTTTCCTGGTCAAAGGTTGTTATTTAATTCACCCCAGTTAAATCTGATCTCAACTTTAATTACCATGCAAAGCTCAAACTCGATCCAGATGCTTCAGTTCAATTAACTCTAAAATAAAAACAAAGACCACAAACAATTTTCTCATGTGGTTCCCAATTAGAACACGTAAATATCAGCCTCCTAGTCGTGTATTTCTTTTTGCTATTTTACATCTAATCAAATTAATCAACTTAGAAATTAAAGAACAGGGTTTATAAAAAACATTCAAGTAAGATAAACCAGGAATCAATGAACCGTGTATAAAACTAAAAAACAGCAGAAGGGGAAAAACTAGAGATCTCTTCAGGAAAATTGGAAATATCAAGGGAGCATTTTGCCCAAAGATAGGCACAATAAAGGACAGAAACGGTAGAGACCTAGTAGATGATGGAGAGATCAAGAAGAGATAGAAAGAATACACGGAAGAACTGTACAAAAAAGATCTCAATCAACCAGATTACTACAATGGTGTGGTCAGTCACCCAGAGCCAGACATTCTGGATAGCGAAGTCAAGTGGGCCTTAGGAAGCATTGCTGTTAATAAAGCTGGTGGATACAATGGAATTCCAGTAGAATTATTCAAAATCCCAAAGGATGATGCCATCAAGGTGTTGCATTCAATAGGTCAGCAAATCTGGAAGACCTAGCGGTTGGCCACAGGACTGGAAAAGCTCAGTCCTCATCCCAATTTCCAAGAATGATAGTACTAAAGAATGTGCTAACCATCAGACAGTTGCAATCATCTCCCATGCTAGTAAGATCATGCTTAAAATCATGCATTGTAGGCTCTAGCATTATGTGAACCAGAAACTTTCAGATGTCCAAGCTGGGTTTAGAAAAGGAAGAGAAAGCAGAGATCAAATTGCCAACATTTGCTGGATCATAGAGAAAGCTAGGGAATTCCAGAAAAACATCTACCTNCCTGGGGCGGGGGAGGGGATGGATGCGGAGAGGCACTCAGTCTTCATCCTTCTAGCACTCTTGCCGCTCAGCCCCCGCCCCCACACAGGACTCCCTGGGAAGCTGTGGGATAGGCAGGGCCCTGCCTGATGTGGCCCTGACACACTGTGACCTTGACCAGAAGCTTCCATAGAGCCAGCACTCACACAACCAGGGCGGGGGTTGTGTTGGCTCGGGGGTTCCCAGGGCCCACGTGCGGCGATGCCATCACGGTGACTTCCTTCCCCCGCTTCCCTCAGCGCCCCATTCTCTCCACCCAGGCCCGGGCTCAGGGGAGCTGATGATGAACCAGCAAATAACCGCCTGAAATACCAGCTTTTTTTCGACCCCACGTGCAATGCCCTAATCCCCTCCCGTCGCAGCTCCCAGTTTGGGCTGGGGCAGAGCCCAGGTGTTTCTCGTTAAGAGTTTTATTGCGGATTCTCAGGCTCTGGCTGTGGAAGGTTGAGGGGCTCCCCAAGCCTCCACCCCACCCCCAGGCTGCGCCCACACAGTGGGGTCGGGTGACCGGCGGGGCGGTCCTCTCCATTCCTGGTCCCTTACCCTTGCCAGGAAGTCACCCAAAGCTGCCGAGCTCCAGCCTCCGAGTGCTCTGCCTTCCGCCCACCCTTCATGCCAGAAGGAGTATCCTCCTGAGGAATAAAGTTAATCATCCCNAGTAAGCTTCTTCTAATTTCTTGACTGCAGTCACCATCTGCAGCGATTTTGGAGCCCCCAAAAATAAAGTCTGACACTGTTTACCAGAAGTTTTATTTGCATTTTAAATTATAAAATCATTTAAAGCCAATTTTTATTATATAAGTTATATGAGCTTATAGCTTAGTGGCAAAATTAGAGAGATCATAATAAGAGGAATTAGATAAATATAAACTTTTGCTTCATTGTCAGTTGGCAGTTTCTTTCCTTTATTTATTGCTTTCTTTTTTCTTTCAATCATAGACATGTGATGATATAAAAATGAATTTAGTGATATCACTTCATTTCATCTGGTGACTGTACATGGTGTGAAATTTCTTTCTTTTTCAGTTCTTTTATAAACATTCAGAATTTTGCCTCTAGTACATAGTAAACAAGCCAAATTGAACAACAACAAACAAACCAAACCCACTTATGTTTAGAAGGTACATTGTATAGATACCTAGCACATTGTGAACACTTGGCATGTAACTGGAACATACTTTTCAGAGCAATTTATGTTAGAAGGAGAAAAAGAAAGCAAAGTGTAGGAAAGAAAAAACATCAAATCTTGAGAAAAGTTATGCGGTTTGACTCTATACAAAAATATAAATGTGTGTGTGTTGTGGCGGGTGTTAAACTTTAATGCTGTGTTATCCCAAAAATAAAATTTCAGAGATCTTATTTCTTTTAGCCTCATCAAATTAAATAGATATTCCTGATTTTCTTTTAAAGGCCCATTATATGTATCATATACATATATTTGTATAATATATAATTATGCATATATAATTACACATCTGTATACAAGTAATTATATATCTACTAAATGATCAGTAAAAAACAAAAAATAATCATTGGATTCTGTCCCTTTAAATAGTACTACAAGCTCAAATATGTTCCTACCTAATCAACAGTAAAATTAGTTTCCACCCAGAAGGTATTAAGCAAAGATGCAGCAAGCTGGTTGCTTGAGATTAAAACTCTGGTGAGCCAAATCCAGGAAATGTGAATGTAAAGAACACAGCCCTGCTTGCTAGTCTTTAAGACTCTATCTGGTTGTTTGCCATGGATTTAAGACTTTCTCAGTTGCTCATAGTCCAGAGTCCAGAGATTCCTACTCATAGCAATTTCATATTGTTTTTTTTTCTTTGATTCTTTGTTTAATTATTGGTGCAGGTGGGGTTTACAAAATATACACTATACAATGTGATTCGGAATTAAAGTCAATAATTATCCTATATATTCTACAAAGCAGTTTCAAGCAAGTACCACATCCTCATACATTGCTTGATACAGTAAACTGGTATCTAATTTAAGATGGGAGCTGGGGAGTGGCATAACTTGGTTTGTGTTTCATTTTCTAAGGGTACAGATGTTTAAAAATTGACTGGAACTTCTGATGTTGGATTTGCTAGTTTAAAATCAATGGCAAGTCCACTTTCACCTTTTTCAAATGCTCTTATGATAAAAGCTCAAATGGCAAAGAGCTGTGACTTTTAAACTGTTTCAAGCAAGATGTCAAAGGAAATACAATATGTTACATTAAGGCTGATTGCCTTCCTAAAATCTCCCTCTATTTTTACAAATTCTTCTCTTTTTCCTATTTCTTACCATTCTTCTGTTATTTGCCTGGGACTGTTTTGAAATATTTTATCCTTTAGCAAATTATCGCTTTATACGAAATACTAGGAAACAATTACTCACCCAATGGTGCTGACGAGCAGCAAATTTACAACCCTTGCTCTTCTTTGGTATTTACTATATTCTGTTTATTTCAACAGGCTGGAGCACATTTCTAATTACTTGTCTTGCTCTCAGCCCAAGATGATCATATTCCAAAGTGAAAGTAAGGTACTTCCTGCCCAGTTGGTTTTATTCTCTAGTTATCCCTACATAATTAACTTTGTACATTTATTCCTTCTGGATTATTAAAAATTAGAGATATTGGCATCATTTTATTTCTTTCCTTTCATTTTTTTCAGGTAATAATCTTAGAGAAAATTGAAATAATGTTTTCCTTTGAGCATCCTTGGAATTGTACCTTATTTGTCTATTTTCTCCTTGCCATCTTAGTTCTCATTTTTATAACTCCATCCAGTAATTTTTCTACAAGCTCTCTGATAGAATTTTCTTAGACCAATTTATCTGAAACCACTAGTAAGATATATATATTTTTCTAAACAAGCTTTAACCTATCACTTTCTGTATGAAGATGTATGAGTTTTCTTGTCTGAATCTGAAAACATTATTAATTTATTATTTAGTATTTATTCACTTTTATTCTATACTGTACCTAAACTGCCCTAATTAGAAAGATTACTCAGCAAAACAATGCTATTTCTGGATGTATACATTCTTCATTTTCACAGATTATTTACACTTTTAAGACTAAGTATTTTCTTACTTTAATGGGAACTTTATTTTCTATGTTTCAGATTAATATCTAAATTCCTTATGTACTACCTCTTGTAGTCACTGTTCTGTTGCATTTTTGTAACCTTCATTGCAGTTATAATCAGTACCAAATTGTATTACTTTGTTGTTCTTAGTTTTATAATATTTAATCAGATTCTTGACTATATCAAAATAGAGTAATATAATTTTTTTATTTTGGTTCCAGAGAATCTCAGGGATGGGGGAGCCTGATGGGCTGCCGTCTATGGGGTCGCACAGAGTTGGACACGACTGAAGCAACTTAGCAGCAACATAGCATATATCATGAATTGTATAGGAGACTCTTGGTGTTTTAGTGGATTAATTATCTATTTATTTAGAACTCATTTGTATATACCAGCTATTCACAACTTATAGTGGCATCTTGGATATTTGAATCTAGAGGACAGTCACTGGTTATCTCAAATAGAAAATATATCTTTGATAGTTTACAAGTGACATTCTTGTTTATACAATACAGTCTCAGAGGAAAATTATGGTGACTGTGAAAGATCAAAATGAAGATCAATGTTCACATTTCTCTTCATCTCTTTTCAACATAATGCATCTTTAAGTTATTGTAGCGTTTCTGGTAAGGTCAGGGCTTCAACAAGCAACTGAGTATGCCTAATAGTAGCCCTCTAGTGGCCATGGGATTCTAGAAGGTAAAAGATAGTTTTCAGAGGATATTAAGAATAGTCTATTATTACTGTAGAGGTGATAAATTTAATGTAAAAAATTCCCCAAATTTTTAGTTAACTGAAGTGGAATGCAACCAGATGATGGGATGTAAAAAGGGAGATTTCTACCTTAACCGTCCAGGAACAAACATTATTTGGGGCTTAAAAAATATTCATGCTCAATGTTATTATTTCTCAGATAATTTCTATAAATTAGAGCCTGAGAACTAGCAAGGCTTACGTCACTAAAGTGAATATTTCCAGGCTAAGAGACATATTTAACAAAGCTGAATATGAGTAAAATTCTCAGTTTGAGTAGTTGGTGCCTGCCAGAATTGATACAGTCTTCACAACATTAGAATTGATGATCAGTTTTTTTCTTAAATCTCCCTAAGTGCTTAGTAGTAAATCTATCATTTCACAGACACTACCAAGAAGATATTTTGAGAAAGAAATAGTTGTCTATTCCATCTTATCACATAGAACTGGAGATAAGGATTTTTTAAATATAAATTCTAAAGAATACTTATTATTATAAAGGTGAAATTGAAATTCTAACAGCTCAAGCAAAACTGGGAAAAAGGTCTTTGCAGGTAGTGATTCCATAACATCACTGCCATCTTCCCTGCACACTCCAGGCCTCTCCCAAGCCCCTGAATACTGCTGGGCTTACAGAAATGTTATAGTAGCTCTGTCTGTGTAAGGTTGGCACAGTCCACAAAAGTACTCAAGACAGAACTACATAGCTTCTCTTACCTTCATTACTTCAGGGCTGTGCACTTGGCACATGAGTATGTATGAACAAAACTACTGAATCACAAAAGTATATACATACTTTTCCTGCCTTTTTATTTGCAAATCATTGGGGAACAGGAATACATCAGCTAGACGAAATGATACAATCTAATATTTATGAGCCCAGGAGTTGGACATTGTGTTATTAGAAACCAGTACTATTATATTTTATGGAAATGAATCTGTCTGTCATCAGAAGCCAACATTCTGCTTGTGCAGCAGCATATGTAAGCAGAGCCACCTATGTTTGGAAGTATTCTCGAACATAAAGTGAAAAATTAGATGGCCACTTACGCCCTAAGTCATGTTCTCACAGTTTACTTTTCTTTTAAAAGACAGTTTATATTTCATTACATAAAATATCATGAATATAATCACCTCTTGACAATAGCTAAGTTTTATTACAGGTGTATACAAAGGGCTGTTCTTGCTCCTTATTTATTTAGCCTATTTGCCATCACCACATTGATTTTAGTCTAAAAAGCTAGAGTCTCGGGAACATATCAAATTTGATTCAAACTATCAAATTATGCAAATGTCAGAACTTTATGGAGAATTAGAAACTAGCAAGTTGTCAAAATTGGCCTCTGAATTCTTCTTCTTTTTTTTTCTTAGATTTTAGTGGTTCAGCTACACAGGCTAGTTGCTGGTAGTAGCGGAAGATATGTCTTCACCAGAGCTCTCCAAGCCATGAGGAAAAGCTAATAACCTCACAGTTTACTTACTGGAGGAAACCAGCTGCATTCTGAGATTATTTGTATAAAGATCCTCAGAGTTTCCCTAGTGGGAATGAAGCTAGTCCTCTTAACATAGTGGTCATTTGAAACTTACCTTTGAGTAGGCTTTTTCTTCTTTCCTGCCTCAGTCTTCCCACTCAGTCACTACTGTTTCTCAAAATCACTTCCCAAAATAGCATAGCTGAATCCGGTCGTTGCCTCAGGGTGAGTTTTTAGAGGGAAATGAGGGCACGCATTACCAATAAAACGGCCCCACTGAGAAACTACAAATGGATTTAAAATTTACTTTTAGAGAAATAAGAAAAATCNCCAAAATAGCATAGCTGAATCCGGTCGTTGCCTCAGGGTGAGTTTTTAGAGGGAAATGAGGGCACGCATTACCAATAAAACGGCCCCACTGAGAAAATACAAATGGATTTAAAATTTACTTTTAGAGAAATAAGAAAAATCTCTGGCTCTTCCTGGGTGTTACTTTGTATGATGGATTATGGGAAACACTTTTTAAAAAATGATCAAAAATAATCTCCTAAGCAGCTATCACTGGAGAAGAAATAAATGTATAGAATAAGTTACTGATTTTTAAAAGTAGGTTGACATTTTGAAATGTGAAAACCCCAATGGCATTCTTATCCTCCTGTAATGATGTGTTTTAATGATACAAACAATGAATGAGCTATCATTCTTGTTCCAAATTGACAGCTCATTTAGAACATAAACTGCAAGTTACTAAATTTGATCTCCTGGGCTCCAGCTCAGGAAACAGCATGTAGGAAACACTTGTTGAATCAATCAGTTACTATAAATAAACTCTAGATTATAAATCAATTCTAGTTATGTTAGCCATAACAATAGCAGCAGGGTCAGCTCCTTTGATCATCCATCTGTTGAGCCTGTTTCTTGGGTATTCACAAGGAAAGCACCAGAATTAACTTTTTATTTTCCTCCTAGAAGTAAGTTTGCCATGCACTTAGCAAGGATTCTCAAAAGTCTTGGTGTATCTCCAGGAATTCATTTATCTGTTTTAAATATATGATTGGTATTTGGACTTTTCAGCTACCAACTTTGAAAGATGAAAGTTAAAATTTAGTACAAATACAATAACTTTTTTCCAGAATGTGAAACAATCCTAAAAGAGTGCTATTTCACTCTAAGCAGCATAAGTTTATCTAGAAAAGTTATTTTGCCATATTTTAACAATTTATGTTGCAGATCACACATACGCTTATGAAAGAGATTCATCCCTATGTTTTTTTTTTAAGTAATGTCCTCCATTTATTCAGCAATGTTTTTTAGTGCCTAATTGTATAATGTCACTGTACCAGAAACTTGTGACACAGAATTTAATAAAATATAGTACTTGTCTTCTAGAGGCTTAGAAAGGAATCTAGAGAGGAATACTGTAAACATAATTATAATAAAAGTAATGAATCTTTTATTAGTTATATAAAGTGAGCTGTGGGAGAATAAGAGAGTGACATTTTACAAATAATTCTTATCTATTTTCTTCATTAATGTTTATATTTAATTGAAATTTATCTCACTGTTATTTTTTGGAATAGATCTAGAATGTATCCTATGAAACATGAAATAAAAAAACATAAGCAAGATATATTATTCAGTTCAATTCAGTTCAGTCGCTCAGTCATGTCCGACTCTTTGCGACCCCATGAATCGCAGCACGCCAGGCCTCCCTGTCCATCACCAACTCCCGGAGTTCACTCAGACTCACGTCCATCGAGTCAGTGATGCCATCCAGCCATCTCATCCTCTGTCGTCCGCTTCTCCTCCTGCCCCCAATCCCTCCCAGCATCAGAGGAGATCAGCCCTGGGATTTCTTTGGAAGGAATGATGCTAAAGCTGAAACTCCAGTACTTTGGCCACCTCATGCAAAGAGTCGACTCAATGGAAAAGATATATTATTAGTTTATTCTAAATTTGTGTGCTCTTTATATTAAGGTCTTTACATTAATGTCTATTTTCAGAAGTATTATTATATTATTTGTAGAATCTAATACTTTTGCTCCATATGGTAAACATACTGGGTTTTGTAAACTCCCAGATGTAAGCATAGTACAAGAAGCTCAATTTTAGGAAGAGTAGTGCAACTAACACTCATGTCAGAATCTCTTTAGGTTTAAATTTCCTCCCACTTAGAAAAAATATTAGATGTCAATGGGTTTGTCAGGATTAAGGTAGAGTGGGTATAGAGTATTAAAAAATTAATTTATTAAAGCACAGTGGTTATAGAAAATTTTGACATAGCTTAGAAGGCAATAATTTTGGCCAATACTGTCACAGGATTGATAGAAATATAAGGAATTTTATACTTCCTTACACATTCATCTGTGTCAAAAATAGCTTATGAGTTACACATATTTTATCTATTATATAATAGATTTCAAACACTCCTTGGTTTAGTTGGGACTCTAATTCAAGCTTTATATAGTTTCTATTTTCATCCTTAATATTCTTTCTGATTCTACCATTTGTCTTATTTTCATTTTGTCCTCTTGTATCAGAGCCTCTAAATATCTAAACAAAATATGTTGGTAAGAAATAAGCTATGGTATTCTTTTAAACTGGATGTTTAAATAATTTTGCTTAATAGAATGAGCGAACATCCTTGAAGTGAGAATAAAAAGAGCAGGAAAGTGGTTATATTTAATTTGTTCACTTTTGTCCAGAATATTAACCAGCATTCTTCTTTTCTTTTGTTATATGTCACACCTAAAATAAAGTAAGAATTAACTTTATAATGAGAATTTTAATGACCTTTCAAAATTAATAAAAACATATCATTTTTCACAATTTACTAAATACTATACAATATCATATCTTCTTAAATAGTAAAGAAATCTGACAATTTTAGCCATAATTTGAATTCATGCTATATGGACAAGTTTGATAAAGAAAGTGAAAGTGTTAGTCACTCAGCCATGTCCAACTCTTTGTGATCTCATAGACAGTAGCCTACAAGGCTCCTCTGTCCATGGAATTCTCCAGGAAAGAATACTGGAGTGGGTAGCTATTCCTTTTTCCAGGGGACCTTCCACATCCAGGGACCGAAGCTGGGTCTCCTGTATTTCCGTTGGATTCTTTACCAACTGAGCCACCATGGAAGCACTAAGTGTGATAAATGTGTCCTTAATATATAATAGGCCTGCTTGGCAAACAAACGGCCATTTAAATAAAAACATATCTTGTATATTTATAATTATTTGTAATAGTACTCACATTTGGAATCAGTTATTATATTTTCTTGATAGAAACATAATTTATAAGGTGATTGCTGCTGCTGCTAAATCGCTTCAGTTGTGTCCGACTCTGTGCGACCCCATAGACAGCAGCCCACCAGGCTCCCCCATCCATGAGATTCTCCAGGCAAGAACACTGGAGTGGGTTGCCATTTCCTTCTCCAATGCATGAAAGTGAAAAGTAAAAGTGAAGTCGCTCAGTTGTGTTTGACTCTTCGTGACCCCATGGACTGCAGCTTATCAGGCTCCTCTGTCCATGGGATTTTCCAGGCAAGAGTACTGGAGTTACAATTACTTAAAACACAATACTAAATTTGAAGAACAAGAATAATAACCAATTAAAGAAAAAGANCTCAGTTGTGTTTGACTCTTCGTGACCCCATGGACTGCAGCTTATCAGGCTCCTCTGTCCATGGGATTTTCCAGGCAAGAGTACTGGAGTTACAATTACTTAAAACACAATACTAAATTTGAAGAACAAGAATAATAACCAATTAAAGAAAAAGATAAACATACAAATAATAATATGTTAAATGGAATTTGTATAATATTTTCTTGTCTATGAAATATACACAGAGTGGAAAAATAATATATATTTTTTTACATTTAGGAAAGTAAGATAATACCATGCTCTGAGGCTTAGAGTAGGCAGAATAAACTAGAAAATAGTGGAAGAGGCAAGCATGGATATCTCCCAAATGCTTTACAAATATGGAGTGATTTTTCTGTTTCATTCATAAAAAATTCCTAGTGCCTGGAACGGTATCTGACACAGAGGAATGAATGAATGAAGGTAGAAGTTAGAGGGCTGTTGGGTAGACTTAGGGTGATTTCACATAAGGCTAATTGACTTTTTTGACCAATTCATTTATATTGATACATGACAGACATGCCAAGTTCAGTTCTTCAGCAAAATTATGACAGAATTCAAAATGTACTTTTAGCATTATTTTCAGATGGGCTGAAATGAAGATTTGGCATCTTGTACTTGGATGTTTCCTGAAGTAACTTCAGGTGGGGCAGTGCTCATATCACCTTTAGTGGTAGATTTGGGGTTAACATTTTCTCTGACCATGTTAGTGAGATTTAACATGTGTGAGATATTGGTACTGAATAAAGGTACCACCTATACATGATTAGACTCTTCCAATGCCTAGATTTTGGGGGAAGTATTGGAAATTATGATCATGGCTCACCATCAAGCCCAGAACTACGAAAACCGCTGTTTTGTTTTTCTTAATCTGACATTTAGTTTCAAAATCAAAGATTCAAATAATTGCCATTATTTAAAGAAAAGCAGAATGTAAGTTAACTTAATGAGATGGAAATGAGAGACAGGCTTTCAATTAAAGAACTAACACTGATTTTTCAACCTAATAGATGGATTTACATGGTATATTGACTCACAGAGTATGTTCATTTAAACCTTATATGAAAGTTAGAAAAAAATAAATTCTATATAGTGGATGCAAATACATTAGTTATTTCAGAATTATATGGACAGAAATCCCTATAGGATAATACAAAAAAACCCCTAATTTATGAATAAATATTTTTCAAAGGAAAAGGTCCAATGTAATTTTAGCAAACAATGAATAAAGACATCCATTCATTTACTGGAAAAGCTGTACAGAATAAACTACTGGAATTCTGTTAGCAATTGTTTAAGTAGTTTAAAGATAATTCTGGAATGTTTAATTTACTGTTGTGGGTATAACTAGTCATGTTGTTTTTCAGGATGATACACTATTATACAAATATGTGGAAACCATCTATTTTCTCAGCCAATGGAATCACTTCCCTACTGGTTTCTTTTCTAAGAGCTGTTGAGAATTACTTCCCATTCCTGTATCTACTATAATTTTTGATTTTTTAAACTAGAATTAGTTTCTTTAAAAATGTTAAGACATTCTTTCTAAACATATAAAATGCTTTCCAAAATTAAAAATAAAGTGTGGTATAAAACAAATAAGTAATAGTAGGACCTCATAGAATTTTGGTTAGTTTATATAAGATAGATGTGAAAAGTATATACACTCACCTCCAACCCCACCTCAGNGGAGAGATGAAGCCAGAGAGGAGAGAGAACAAGAAAGCGGAACCTACCTGTCCAGCCTCCCTCCAGAGCAGACTCAAGAGAAAGCCAGCCCACCCCCGGGGAGCCGGCCACCCAGCAGGAGAAAGATGACCACAAGCGCGGGGCTGGGTGCTGCCCAGGGAGCACTCACTGAGCCCCCCAGGGACCCAAGGGAGAGGTCAGCAGGAGCCTCTCTGGAGAGGACCCCAAACCCAAGGCCTTTTTCTCTGCACAAGGTGGGAGTTGAGAGAAGGAGAGGGCCTGTAACCCACTCCAAAGGGGGCCTCCCTCAGCCAGCGTGGGGGTGCAGGCTGGGCAGAGTGGTCTGAGCTGGGCAGAGCTAAGCACAGCCCCGGAGAGGCAGGAGCCAGGGGAGGGCCCTGGGGAGCATTGAGACCCCATAGAGGCTGGCAGGGTTGTAGGGGAACCATCCAAAGGAAACAAAGGGGGCACGGCCTGAGAGGTGGGGAGAAACCAGGTGTCTTTGGTGTGGGCAATGCTGGCTTCCAGCATCAGAGGCCCCTCGGGGTGGAGGGGGTAACAAGTGAAACAGCTGGCTGGTCATCAACAATCAGGTGAAGGAGGCCTTGCTGGGGGGCTGCAGGGTTCATAAGTGGGGGCCTAACTGCAGAGGACCAAAGAGAAAATGACCAGAGCCTGACGTTCCACCACCAGCTCATCTGCAGATGGAAGAAGAGAGAAGATAGGAGGGAAACAGGGACTTCTCTCCTCGGGTGGGAGGGAGGCAAGCAAACCCACCTACCAAGAGGATCTGGGAGGAGGGGGAGAGGATGACCATTGCCAGGGCAACAACACTGGCCCTGAGGATGGGGATGAGCAAGGAGAGATGGGAGAAAACCTTTGGGGAAAGAATAGTGACGAATTGGGGGCCGATTAGAGGTGGGGACAGAGAGAGGGGCTAGAGGGTCAGATTTCTGTCTTTGAAAATGAGGAGGGGTGAAGAATTTGGTCATGTTTGATAAATCTGTGATGCTGGTGGACCTACTTGGAGCCAAGGAGGGAACCATGGATATTTAGGGTCTGGATATTTAAGCTGAACAGAGGGCCTGGGTTGGGGGGAGGGAGGAGACATGAGGTGAGGCAGCATCTTGTGGAGGGGGCCCTCGAACTCCCAGGAGTGGACAACAAGGCCAGGAAGGAAGAGGTTGCAGCTTCAAGGAACATCAATGCTGAAACCACACAAGGAGGAAGGAGAAGGGTCTGGAAAAGTGGCCGAGACACACCACAGACATACACACACAACAATGCTGAGACAGTCATGGGAAACCCTGGTCACCCACGTTGCCCCAGAGTTCCTGGAGGATGTGGGCTTTAGGACCCGGGTCTTCAGTAGAGACTCAGTGGGTACTTAGGGCAAGTTAATGGTATAGGCGGAGAGATGGATGGATGGAGGGATGGTCCAGGCAGCAAAGAACTGATGACTGTAGCTCTGAGAGGCTGAAGGATGTGGGGGGAGGGAAGTGCTGAGAAGCCCCTCAGAGGGAGTCTTGACAGGAAGAGGGGACAGATGGGGGTGGATGGCAGTAATGAGCGAGTCAGAGATGACTCCAACTCCCGGCTGTGAAGGCCCAGGTGGTGGTGATGCACAGCGCTAATGAGAGCGGGGAGAGAAGCACACTGGGAGGACCAGGAGATGATGCACTGGGTTTGCATGTGAGCCCAGGAGAGGGGAGGAGAGGGGAGAGGATGAGCAGGAGGGGGCTGCAGGAAGTACACGGGTGAGTCCATGCCAAGAAGAACTCTGTGAACTCATCCAGGAAGCGACTGAAAAGTAGGAGAGAGAAAGATCCAGGACAGGAACCTGGGGGTCTGCCATGTGAGGGCGAGTGAAGCAGGAGGACCCAGGGGGGAAAGACGGTCAGGACGGACAGACCCTAGTATGCTCAATAGCAATGCTGTGGATAGACGGACGGGCAGACAAACAGGCGTGGAGGATGGCAGAGAGGGTGGGAGCCGATGAGAGAGAAGCAGGACCCAAACACGGGTACACATGTGCCTGCTGCATGCCCACGGTAAGACAAGGAGAAAGTAAAAAAAACTTTACAAGCTTGAGAAAAAAGATGGAGCTGAGGGGGCGGGCTATGTGCATGCGCGCGCACACACACACACATAGTCACGGTAGGAATGATGCACAAATGCAGAGCAAAATTGAATAGTGCTTTCTCAGGAAAGTGGGGAAGAGCATGGCTGAGAGACAGAGATCAAGACAGAAGCAAGAGGAACAAGATGATGTGTAAGTTAGAAAGAAAAGAAAAAGAAGGAAGGTGAAACCTTCAGGGGACCCGCAGGCAAGCAGGTAGAGACATGAGCACACGCGCCCGTGCACATCCCCTGATACACACACGCTCTCTCCCTCTTTCTCTAAGCTCTGCTTCTAGAACAGCCTCCATGGGTCTTTCTGGAGGGATGAGAGGATGGAGTAGCCCAGGGTGAGAATAAAACTTGAGAAAGTCCCCAGAGACAGGAAAGTTCCTCAAGTTGTCCTAATTTGATTGTGACATCAATTTCCTGATAGGACCTTTACTGATCCACATACAGGGTGGGGAATAGGCAACGTGGAAATACACACACGAGCGCGCGCGCACACGCGCGCGCAATATCTAGGGCCAAGTCCAAAACAAAATGGGAAAGATAAAGAAGAAACTAAGAGAGAATGAAGCAAGGAAGAAGATACATAGAGCTCTCGGGGAGCTAGGAGACAGACGACCGCACAGCCAAGATTTGGAGTGCCCCTAGGACCTGGAGAAGTGGTAGCCGGAAAGAGATAGCACGTGTTCAGCACCATCTTATCTGTAACGATGCGAAAGCAAAAACAACCAGGATGTCCATCTTTGGTGGGGAAGAGCTAAATAAACTCCGGTGCAGCTCTTCTCAGAAATCCTGTGAGCAGAGAAAGGGAACTAAGTGCGATACACTCTCTAAGAAGGAAAAGGAGCCCTCGGAGAACAGCTGAGTGTCAAAGCCCACAAGAGAGTCAGATACACAGTACGAGACGATTTCTTTTAAAAACAAGAACAGCGACAGTACTTTGAATACTGTTTACCAAACTATTCTCTGAATTTTCTAAAGGAATGTACATGCTTCCATTTCCAGTTATTCCCTGATTTTTGTAGATTGGTTTTGTATCTTGTGACCTTGCTAAACTCACTTAACAGTTCGAGGAGTCTCTTTTGTAAGTTCTTTAAAAGTTCCTATGTAGACAATAATGTCATCTGCTAAGAGAAAGTTTTATTTCTTCCTCTACCTTCTGTATGTTCTTTTACTTCTTTTTTCTTGCCATATTGCACTGGCTAAGACCTCCAATGGGAGGTGATAAGAGTGATAAAAGAGGTAATAAGAGGGATAAAAAGAGGATGTCCTCGCCATGTTCTGTTCTTAGGAGGAAAGAAGTCTTTCATCGCTGGGTATTATTTTGGCTGCTTTGACACTCTGTGTGTGTATGTGTGATTTTTTTTTTTTTTTTNGCCTCCTTTGTCAAAGATAAGGTGTCCATAGGTGCGTGGATTTATCTCTGGGCTTTTTATTTTGTTCCATCGATCTATATTTTTGTCTTTGTGCCAGTACGATACTGTCTTGATGACTGTGGTTTCGTAGTAGAGGCTGAAGTCAGGGAGGTTGATTCCTCCAGTTCCATTCTTCTTTCTCAAGATTTGCTTTGGCTATTCAAGGTTTTTTGTATTTCCATACAAATCGTGAAATTATTTGTTCTAGCTCTATGAAAAATACCATTGGTAGCTTGATAGGGATTGCATTGAATCTGTAGATTGCTTTGGGTAGTATACTCATTTTCACTATATTGATTCTTCCAATCCATGAACATGGTATATTTCTCTATCTATTAGTGACCTCTTTGATTTCTTTCACCAGTGTTTTATAGTTTTCTATATATAGGTCTTTAGTTTCTTTAGGTAGATATATTCCTAAGTATTTTATTCTTTTCATTGCAATGGTGAATGGAATTGTTTCCTTAATTTCTCTTTCCATTTTCTCATTATTAGTGTATAGGAATGCAAGGGATTTCTGTGTGTTGATTTTATATCCTGCAACTTTACCATATTCATTGATTAGCTCTCGTAATTTTCTGGTGGAGTCTTTAGGGTTTTCTATGTAGAGGATCATGTCATCTGCAAACAGTGAGAGNAGATGTTGGCAATTTGATCTCTGGTTCCTCTGCCTTTTCTAAAACCAGCTTGAGCATCAGGGAGTTCACGGTTCATGTATTGCTGAAGCCTGGCTTGGACAATTTTGGGCATTACTTTACTATTATTTGTTGTTATTCTTCAAATATTTCTAGTACTCTCTTTCTGGACATACAAGAGAACCATGTTCCTGGTTCTTTTGTGGCTGAGTGAGGCAATGTGACTCATTCTGGACAATGAGCTATAACAGGAGCGACATAGTGTCACATTCCATGTTTCCTTACTGATGTGGGTGGCTGAAGAGTTCTCTGTTTCCCTTTTGTATGGTGACCAGCAAAGTTCAAGGAGATGACTGCTCTGTCCTGCCGATGAGGAGGATCAGAGCAGCCTTGTTGACCTTCTTGAGCAAGAAGTAAACTTCGGCTGTTTTGAGCCATGGAGATCTCAGGATTCTTTGTTACCACAGGGTTACAGACAACCCTGACTTGGTCAGTCAGGTTACAGACCAACCCTGACAGATGCAGCTATAGGCATAACATACAGCAACCTTCAGGGAGAGCCCTTCTAGCTAATTCTATTATGTTGTCTAAATGACACTGACATAGAGTTTTTGTTGGTATTTTAAAAAACCGGACACATATAATCAGCATTTAGAAATAAATGTCTTTGGATATGAGATAGTTTTTTCTGTATCAGCCATCTTTTTTTTTAATTGAAGTTTACATGTATATACCTATTATTTTCTGTTATGATTTATTACAGAATATTGAATTATAGTTTCCTGTGCTGTACAGTAGGACCTTGTCATTTATCTATTTTTTTATGGAGTAATTTGTATCCGCTAATCCCAAACTCCTAATTTGTCCTTCCCCCACCCCCTTACCTCTTTAGTGACTGTAAGTTTGTTTTCTATGTCCATGAGCCTGCTTCTGTTTCATCAATCAGTTCATTTGTGTCGTATTTTAGATTCCATGTGCAACTGATACGCATGGTATTTGTCTTCCTCCATCTGACTTAGTCCGCTTAGTATGATAATCTCTATGCCCATCAACGCTGCTGCAAATGACATTATTTCACTTTTTCTTATGGTTGAGTAGGACATGGAACAACAGACTGGTTCCAAATAGGCAAAGGAGTACGTCAAGGCTGTATATTGTCACCCTGCTTGTTTAACTTATATGCAGAGTACATCATGAGAAATGCTGGGCTGGAAGAAACACAAGCTGGAATCAAGATTGCTAGGAGAAATATAAATAACATGGCTTTTGTAAACAGATATGTAGATGACACCATCCTTATGGCAGAAAGTGAAGAGGAACTAAAAAGCCTCTTGATGAAAGTGAAAGAGGAGAGTGAAAAGGTTGGCCTAAAGCTCAACATTCAGAAAACGAAGATCATGGCATCCGGTCCNACAACCACACACAACCACACACAACCACACACAACCACACACACACATACACACACACACACAGCCAGGTTCCCTCCTCCTCCATCAGTGATTACATTGGGCTCACTTGGATAATTCAGAATAATCTTCCTCTTTTAAGGTTGGATGATTAGCTACTTGTAAATCCAGAACCTATGAATATGTTATATTACATTGCAGAAGGGAGTTAACACATGGAATAATTATCTACCAGATAACCAGAGCCAAGACTGATGCTCGGTGGGCAGAACCAGGTGCAGAGCATTCTGGGAAGATGCAAGCCACCAAAACTGACTTCCACATGCCGTGCAGCCAGGAACACAGAACGGCTTCCAGGGCAACCTTGATTAAGGGACTGGCGGAAATGCTGTCTCTCAGGAACTAGATTCTTTGGGTTCCTGGAAGGTATAGCAGAGATGTTATCCTGTCCCTAGGCACCAACAAACCCAATGAAAAGGGGGGTTACCTCAGTGTTCAAACTGCAGGTCAAACAGGCAGGGGAAGATAAGCCTTGTTCATCAGATATGTTCACAGAGATTCGTTACTTTTCATCATAAATGGATGCAGGATTACATGCTATGGAGATGGTAGATGTCTACTAAAAACAAAAAACAACTCTAGGTGCAGAGAGACTCTGGTGCCTAGCAACATCAGGGTCCAGTCCTGAGCCCTCTGCTAGAGGACAGTCACCAGCCCCCTGTAGCAATGTGTTCATAGTGCTGATGCAAGTCACACAGGGTCCACATTCTCCCCTCCTTTGTCAACCAGATGCAAAGGATGCAGGGAAGGGAGCCAAGGACTCGGGGCGTGGTGAGTGAGCCACCAGATGACAAGAGCTGAGACTCTAGACTTTGGAGACGAGTTCCTCTTGGACAATCCATATTGGATTTTCCTGAAGCAAGAAACAAAGGCTTGTTGTGTCAAACCACCACTTTTAAGGTAGTACTCTGGATTAATACGCTGGACTCTTACAAACAAAGGAATTCTTCCCAGATTGATGAATCAGCAGCTGCTAAAAATATTACCCACCCTGGCATCACAAAAAAACAGCAAGATGCTCTCCTATATGAGACTGATATTTCTTATTAGGGTTGTTTCTTCCCTGTTCAAGAAGCTCTACCTTAACTGGCTTATTTATGTTTTCTGCAAAGCACTGAATTTCTCAAGATAGCTGGTTATCTTATCTTTCTACTTTGTCCACTGAAGCAATGGTACCAAATGAGTTGGACTCCATCTGTGATGAAGGAATGAAAGAATGCGCATCCTCTGCCAATGTCATTCACTTTTTGGTCCAGCCTATGTTACAGACAACATTTTACCAGATTTCCCCTGAACTGCCTTTGCACATGCTGCTATGCAGCCGCCATTAATTAGCTTGACCAAACAACACTATAGATATAAGTTTTTTCAAGAAATGTTTAATGTGAGCAGCATTAATGACAATATAACTAAGAAGAGACTAAGAATTGACTTCGTGTTAGAAAACATAGACGGTTGTGAAGCAGTGAGTAGCCAACTGTATGTTTTATCTGATTTTTAAAAATACCTTAGACTCAAGTCTAAGTCCTTGCTAAAGGCAAAGGAGAAAAGGAAAGATATACCCATTTGAATGCAGAGTTCCAAAGAACAGCAAGGAGAGATAAGAAAGCCTTCCTCAGTGATCAATACAAAGAACTAGAGGAAAACAATAGAATGGGAAAGACTAGAGATCTCTTCAAGAAAATCAGAGATACCAAGGGAATATTTGATAAAAAGATGGGCTCGATAAAGGACAGAAATGGCATGAACCTAACAAAAATAGAAGATATTAAGAAGAGGTGGCAAGAATACACAGAACTATACAAAAAAGATTTCCATGATCCAGATAATCACGACTGGTGTGATCACTCACCTAGAGCCAGGCATCCTGGAATGCAAAGTCAAGTGGGCCTTAGGAAGCATCACCATGAACAAAGCTAATGAGGGTGATAGAATTCCATTTGAGCTATTTCAAATCCTACAAGATGATGTGGTCAAAGTGCTGCACTTAATGTGCCAGTGAATTTGGAAAATTCAGCAGTGGCTACAGGACTGGAAAATGTCAGTTTTCATTCCAATCCCAAAGAAAGGCAATGCCAAAGAATGCTCAAACTACTGCACAACTGTACTCATCTCACAAGCTAGCAATGTAATGCTCAAAATTCTCCAAGCCAGGCTTCAACAGTACATGAACTGAGAATTTCCAGACATTCAAGCTGGATTTAGAAAAGGCAGAGGAACCAGAGATCTACTTGCCAACATCCTCTGGATCATTGAAAAGGCAAGAGAAATCCAGAAAAACTTCTACTTCTTCTTTATTGACTATGCCAAAGCCTTTGACTCTGTGGATCACAAAAAACTGGAAAATTCTTAAAGAGATGGGAATACCAGGCCACCTTACCTGCCTCCTGAGAAATCTGAATGCAGGCCAAGAAGCAACAGTTAGAACTGGACATGGAACTGGACTGGTTCCAAATCGGGAAAGGAGTATATCGAGGCTGTATATTTTCACCCTGCTTATTTAACTTATATGAAGAGTACATTATGCAAAATGCTGGACTGCATGAAGCACAAGCTGGAATCAAGATTGCCAGGAGAAATATCAATACCCTCAGATATGCAGATGATACCACCCTTACAGCAAAAAGTGAAGAACTAAAGAGCCTCTTGATGAAAGTGAAAGAGGATAGTGAAAAAGTTGGCTTAAAACTCAACATTCAGAAATCTAAGATCACGGCATTTGGTCCCATCATTTAATGGCAAATAGATGGGGAAACAATGGAAACAGTGACACACTGCATTTTCTTGGGGGCTCCAAAATCACTGCGGATGGTGACTGTAGCCATGAAATTAAAAGATGCTTGTTCCTTGGAAGAAAAACTATGACCAACCTAGACAGCATATTAAAAAGGAGAGACATTACTTTGCCAACAAAGGTCGGTGTCAAGGCTATGGTTTTTCCAGTAGTTATGTATAGATGCGAGAAATGAACTATAAAGAAAGCTGAGTGCCAAAGGATTAATGCTTTTGAACTGTGATGTTGGAGAAGACTGTTGAGAGTCTCTTGGACAGCAAAGAGATCCAACCAGTCAATCCTAAAGGAAATCAGTCCTGAATATTCAGTGGAAGGACTGATGCTGAAGGTGAAACTCCAATACTTTGGCCACCTTTTGTGAAGAACTGACTCATTGGAAGAGACCCTGATGCTGGGAAAGACTGAAGGCGGGAGGAGAAGGGGATGACAGAGGATGAAGTGATTGTCTGGCATTACCTACTCATGGACATAAGTTTGAGTAAGCCCCAGTAGTTGGTGATGGACAGAGAAGGCCTGGCATGCTGCAGCCCATGGGGTGGCAAAGAGTCAGACACGACTGAGTGACTGAACTGAACTGAACTACACTTAGGTTAGTCTGAATTCATACAGCAATTATTGATTGTTTCACTCATTAGAGGAGTTAATCATATGCTGTCCTATGATACTTCCCCTGTGGATTTGAACTCAGGAAATTGTTAATTACCACAGTGAACTTCCTACTTAGATAAATCCAATACAGGCTGTGCTCATTCCGAAATGTCCTGCTGAGATTCCTAGGTTTTCTACTTGTCTCTATCACTTCCTAGGTATTGAACCTGGAAGAAATGTCCTATCAATAAAATGGGTATAATATTTGTGCTCAACTCACAGGGGTGAGATGAAATGAAGCATTTCACATTTCACCTGACTAAGGAGGCCATCCACAAATGCCAGCTGTAACTATCATGGGTGTGAGGTTTTAGGTGGGTCCCCAACTCTCTATAAACTTGAATTTCTTCACCTAGAAAAACAGAGAGGTATAGACACTAATGTGTCTGGAATCACAGAACCAACTGCACTGCTCTAAGTTCCCAAAGAGTAAACAGAATGTGTGGAGTCACCAGGGCCCACAGAACAGTCATGTTCTGGGTACAATTTTTAATTGATCAGTAATCTTTTTAAAATTTATTTATCTATTTTTAGTTGGAGGATATGGCTTTACAATATTGTGTTGGTTTCTGCCATACATCAATATGAATCAGCCTTCCTCTTGAACCTCCCTCCCATCTCCCACCCCATCCCACCTCTCTAGGTTGTTACAGAGCACTGGGTTGAGCTCCTTGCATCATATAGCAAATTCCCACTAGCCAACTATGTTATGTATAAATCAACCCTGAATATTCACTGAAAAGGCTGATGCTGAAGCTGAAGCCCCAATACTCTGGCCATCTGATGTGAACTCATTGGCAAAGACCCTGATGCTGGTAAAGACTGAAGACAAAAGGAAAAGGAGGCAACAGAGGATGAGATGGATTGATGGCATCACTGATTCAGTGGACATGAATCTGAGCAAACTCCAGGAGATACCAGAGGACAGGGCCGTCTGGGTGCAGTTCACAGGGTCACAAAGAGTTGGACATGACCTAGCAACTGAACAACAGCAAACAAGCTTTTGATGTATCTTTGTGCAAGAAAGCCCACAGCGTTGAACCATATCATTGTTTTGTTTATCTCAGTTTTAGAATAATAGGAAGGAATTTCCATGAGCCGGGGAGATGGGGGCATTTCCTTTAGCCTGGAATCCAATCTGATCTGGGCACACTTCACTCAAACAGTTTTCTGCCCTCCCAAGGGGAGATTCAATCAGCAGCAAAGGGCTTCCTTCTGGCTGCAGGCTGTTAAAAGCTGAATAACCAATTCAGCCATGCAGAACCTGATCTGTCCCCTCAGGATAGAAGGAAACAGTCCATTTGAACACAGATTAGGACAAATCTCCTGAGATAGCATCTGTGGAAGGAAAAAGGAGTTCTTTTATCAGTGTGTGAGAGAGGAGGGCCCAGGAGCATGGGCTCTAGGGAGTGAATGCTCACCAGCTACTGTAATTGTTCAAGTGCCACTAGTCACACTGCTACAAGGACTGCTGTTCGCCAAGTTATCCAGAATCACACTCATGTCCAGGACCCAGCAGAATGCTTGGGAAGGAGGCCAGACCCTGAGCGAAATGCTTTATGTCCATTACTTATACCATTCCTCAAAAAAGCCCAGCCATGTACACTATGTATACACACACACACACACACACACACACACACACACACGAAGAAGCCCAGCCTTGTGAATATCATCCCAGTTACAGACAAGGAAACTGTGACCCAGAGAATGCAAGGGAACAGATGGGGCAGGCACTTGCCCATAGTTACATCACTTCTGAAAACACACTTTGTCCATTATGCATCCAGCCTGGCAATGAGAATGCTTAGTAAACATCAGTTTCAGAAGAAAAAAAAATGCACCTCTTCTCAAGACAAAGACAGAAGTAGTTGGAATCAAAAGAAAGACCATCTAGGCTCTTAGTGTATCTTCAGAAGGAAATTCCATTGAGGGCTGCCCACTCTTCCCATTTTGACATAATTATCAATAAGTGTAAGCTCTTCCCTTCCTGTGGCATTTTATGTTTTATAATATAGTGCATCATCAGTATCATATTCAACTTTTATCAGTAACATTGTTTAGTTGTTAAAGCCAATAGCATCATCCATTTTGTGGGTATGGAGAAGTGATTCGCCGTGGACACTGGGCTGATTCTTGGTCTGTACATTAGAATCAGCTGGGAACTCTGCATGCACACCCAGACCAGGGCTGGACCCCAGACCAAGTGAATCAGAATCACTATGCATGGTACCCATAAATAAAGTAATATGTCACATTAATAATTTTGATCACATGTTGAAATTAAAAAAATTTTTAATATATTGGGTTAAATAAAATATACTATTAAGATCATTTTCACTCACCTGATTATTTTTGCTTTTTAATGAGTCCATCATGTTTGTATTGGCTGGAGCTGCCTTAGGGTAAGTCTGTACCATTTCACATGTTTTCTTATTTAACCATCCCATCCACTTACTTTCCATCCTATAATGTGGAGACTCTAAACAGCCCCATTTGACAAATGAGATAACTGAGGCACAGAAGGTAGAAGGAATGTGCCCAAAACCATTGAGCTGGTGAGAAGTGGAGCCCAGATGTGTTCCAGACAGACACAGCCCAGTTTACTCAAAAGTACCACATTGTACAATGCCTTCCCTCTTTCTTGTGCAATTAAATTTGTGTAGGTTGGATAAGTAAGGAAGAATCTAAAGAAAAAAAGTTGTCCATTATTTTGCCAAAGGATCTACTTTGCTATTTTGTTGTTTTAGTCGATAAGTTGTGTGTGACCCTTCGCAACCCCATGGACTGTAGCCTATCAGGTTCCTCTGTCCATTGGATTTCCCAGGCAAGAATATTAGAGTGCATTGCCATTTCCTTCTCTAGGGGATCTTCACCACTCAAGGACTGAACCCCACTGCAGGGGAATTGTTTACCGCTGAGCCACCAAGGAAGCCCAGAGGATCTACTACCTACATATAAATTCAACTTCATGTGTTAGGACCAAAATAATTTGAAAACCTGAGTAGCACATTTTTTTGGGTGATGAAATATTTCAGCAATAGTAAGTCTGGCACAAGATACATATTCTCATCTTTAAAGGCAGCTACTTAAAACTGCTCGAGTCTGGTTAATTTCTCATTGTCCACCAGCAAAGAGACTGTATATTCCTTTCTGTGGACACAATTAGAGTCTTGGAATCCTATCTATGCAATGATATTGATTTCTGGAAAATCTGAATTTAACTGATTCCAGATCCTGAAAGGAAGCCTGAAATAAAAGAGCTAAATCCTGAGGGGTGGCTCAGGGCCAACTGGGACTCCGAATATCAAGATACAGTGAAGCAACCTACAAAGCAGCAAGCACCTTGTTCTCCATGTATTTTCTCAGTGTTAACTCATTTATTAACTAGCCATTGTTTTGAAAGACAAGGACATATTCCCTCCTCTCTGATGGCAAACAGCTGAACAACTCATTAATATCTTAAAGAGACTTTATAGAAATGATACAACTGTCTTTTGCTTTTTACATCCACTATCTTATTCTCTGTAAAACTAGTTGACCAGGGAGGAAGGTGGTGAAATATGAAACTTACTTTATGCAAGGAGAATAATTCATCATGTTCTATGTGATCCACTGGCAACTGAGAAGCTGTGTAGATGCTGAATTTTTGATCAACTGAATGATCTTTTCCAACTATCTTAGCAATACTTCTCCTTCACATTAATCAACATTGACTTCTAAATTCGTATTGTTATCTAAGTAATTAATGAATGACAAATCAAGACTTCTTACAGGCACTAAAAATCCATATTCTTGAAAAATGTCTTCATGCTTTTTGGAATGAGGTGCAGCAAAAAATAACAGATCAGTAGACAGCCAGCTGGACAGCTAGGTAGCTTTATCAGTGGCCATTCAGGAAGGGAGAATAAAAAGGGAAAAAAAGAGGCTTGTACAGAGGTAGAGAAACAGATCAGGGGAAAAGGAAGAAACAAACAAATAAACAGAGGCCAGTTATCTAAAAGAAAGCTTACAGATGAAAGAATTCATCTGCTGAATGCTATTGTAATAGCATTCAATGACAGGTATCTCATAGATGCAATGATTAAATGAATGCTCTTTGCACAGGCTCTGCCACATATAAAAATCTAATACCTGTTGGTTGCTACTTCTTTAATTATCATTATAATTACTTGGAGGGTTGGAACAAAGGTGCTAGCATCTTCTAATCCCCTCCTCCAAAACATGGTTACAAAGCACCTCCCACTCTGCTCTGCCCTTGAGAAGAAAATGGCCAAGCCACTTCAGTATTCTTACCTAGAGAATCCCATGGACAGAGGAGCCTGATGGGCTATAATCCATGGGGTCGCAAAGAGTCGGACATGACTTAGCGACTAAATAACTTTGCTCTGCACAGAATAGGATATCTGCATGTTTTATTCTCTCACACCAACCTTTACATCCCGATTTCACAATCGATTCAGGAAACTAGGGTGCAGTGGATTGAACAGTATCTCCTCAAAGTGAAAGTTAGTCACTTAGTCGTGTCTGACTCTTTGCAATCCCGATGGACTATAGCCCACCAGGCTCCTCTGTCCATGGGATACTCCACAGAAGAATACTGGAGTGATACGTCATTCCCTTCTCCAGGGGATCTTCCTGACCCAGGATCAAACCTGAGTCTCCTGAATTGCAGGCAGATTCTTTCCTGTCTGAGCCACTAGCGTTTCCCCAAAAGACATGTCCAAGTCCCAGCCCTCAACATCAGTGAAATGTGACCAAAGACCCTGAAAACAGGGTCTTTGCAGAGGTATCAAAGACGTGACCTAGTGACATCCTGGATTCAGGGTGTATCCTAAATCCAATGACTGGTGTCTTCATAAGAGACACACAGAGAGGAAGGCCACGTGAAGATGGAAACAGAGACTGTAGTGATGTATCCTTAAGCTGAGGAATTCCCAGAGGCCCCACAAGTTTGAAGAGGAAAGGAAGCATTCTCTCCTGAAGACTTTGCGGGGAAGATGGCCTCACGGCTCCACAGACACCTTGACTTTGACTCCAGGCTTCCAGAACTGTCAGAGAAAAAACTTCTGTTGCTTGGAGCCACCAAATTTGTGGTACTTTGTTAGGACAGCTCTAAAAAATGAACACACAGGGGTTTTCCAAAACAGCTGGATTCAAGGATCTTCTCCTACGAGAATATTCTATTCCTCACCCAATAGAAATGGGATAGTAAATTGGTTTGGTGAATGCCACGAAATGACCAGCTAACTCATAGTAAAATTTTACTAGAGAGAATGGTAAGATGCGTTTCCTCTCATTCTAAACCCAACCACCAGGAAAAAGAGCTGAAAGTCATCAGGACATGGCCTCTCCTGTTTATGTGACAAGAGCTTGCCTAGATTCCAAAACGCCTTGTGCAGGCTCAGAGAGACAAAACGTGTTTTGCTCAGGTTTCTTATAATCAGATCATCTCTGGTGCTCTTTTACTTGAGCATTTTGAAACAGAAGGAAACAATTTTGCTTTAAAAGTCCCACCAGATGAAAATACTGAACCATCCTCTGAATGCTACTGCCTGGTACTCTAAATGCGGTCCACAGGCTGCTAGCACTAACGTTCCCTGAGAGCTTGTTACAAATGCACAATGGCAGGCCTCATGCCAGATCTACTGAGTCCAAATCTGCATTCTTAATAAAAACCCCAGGTGTCTGGTTGGCACATGAAAATTTGAGATGCCCTCTACTGCAGTATTTGACAACTTTTTCAATGACCATGAAATTATGCCATCTTAAAATAAGAATGGCCGGAAATCCATGAAACATGCACACCCAGTCACATATGCTTCACCCTTCTCAGCCCTTTGGACTGTGGCAAAAGAACAGCACACAATCTTGACATTTGAAAAAACAAGAAAGAAAAAAATGCACAAGAAGAGTTTATGTGTTTCACTCTGTTTCCTGAATGTAATATTTCTAACTGGGTTAGACTCCTAGAAAAGAGTTAGACCCAGAAATCCAAGGGATCAGAAGCAGCATGTTTTTAAATTATCTTTTCAGCTGTGGCTTTGATCCGCTATTAATTCAGTTTATCAGAAGGGCCCCAAGGCTCCCATGACAGCTCAGCTGGTGGCCACGCTCTCAGGCCACCACCTATGGGCACACTGCCCTGGATGACAGGCGACACTAAGGCACTGGTGACCAACGCTGACTCCACCCTGCACAGAGCAGAGGAGACAGATACGGGCAATTCCAGCACTGGAGAGGCAAGCGCTAACACAGAGAGGGCGCCCCAGGGCCCACCTGCGGGAGCAGGGAACACAGAGAGGGCGTCCCAGGGCCCACCTGCGGGAGCAGGGAACACAGAGAGGGCGTCCCAGGGCCCACCTGCGGGAGCAGGGAACACTTGATGGAGGAAGAGGCGTCTACGCAGAGACGAAAAGAATGAGTTGCAGGAATCTTGGCAAAGAAGTAGAAAAAGGCAGTCTCGGGGAGGAAAGAGCCTAAGCAAAGACATGGAGGCAGGAAGGAATCTGCTGAGTGACTAAACAGCAACAACCAGGGAGCACAAAATAGGAGGGAGAGAGTGATGGAAATGAAGCTGGACAGGCATTAGAGGCCAGTCTGTGGAGAGAACTGTGTGGTCCAGGCTTAAGTGTGACAGAGGGCATTGCTATACGATTGATGGGCAGTCCGTCTTCCTGCTACTGATGGTGGGAAATAAAAAGCCTGAACCCTTTCTTTCTGGAGAATCCACAAATCAGACTCAATAATGGAGAAATGAAACTGTGATTATCCTTACTACAACATTAAAAAATAAAAGGGGACAACTCTAAAAGAAACACTTCTATCAATTAAATTTTATGACGACACAGTATATTGGAAATTTTAGGTCCTATCACAAAGTTAATTCAGTGCAATAATATTAATAGTAATTCATGTAATAAAATGCTACGAGAAGAGGCTCACTAAGACTTACAGGTCCTGGTGATTCAACAGGGATAAATGTACACAATGGATCTCAATCCTCAAAATCATTTTCTGCTAAAAAAAAAAAAATCATGAAATTTATTGCGGTAATTTGGCAGCCAAATCACCTATTCGAGGTGATCCTGTGGACTTTCCTCAGATAAGGTGCTGGAGGCCTTTGTGGTACAAGCTTCTTTGGTTTTCCCAGGTAGTGCTAGTGGAAAAGACCTCATCAGCCAATGCAGGAGACCCCAAAGATTTGAGTTTGATCCCTGGATTGGGAAGATCTCCTGGAGGAAGGTATGGCAACCCACTCCAGTATTCTTGCCTGGAGAACTCATGGACAGAGGAGCCGTAAAGTTGCAGAGAGTCGGACAGGACTGAAGTAACTTGGCACGCATGCACAAGCTTCTTCAGGCTGCAGAAACTTCTGAATTCTAATACAGTCTGTCTTTGTGTGTTTGTGGCCAAGAGTCAGAAAAATAACATGGAATTTTCCAGGCAATCAGGGAGGCAGAAAACCCTGTGTGTCAGCCACACACTACTTGGCATGTTAATGAACTCGGGGCAGTGGTGCTGAATCCCATGCGGACCAGTCCGTAGTCACAAACTTCATCATTACCTCCCACTGGTAATCCTGCAAGTGCACTGTCCCCATCCCAGGAGGCATCAGGCGAGAGCTGGTGGGCAATTCAGGACCTCCATCAATATCACCCTCAAAATCACCACCGAGGGAGAGTTACTGAGGGTACTGTGAGTGGCATAATCCTCATAAACAGAAAAGTGAAGAGTGATCTATTTTTATGATTATTTGACATAATCATATTTTATATGTTTCATCAAAGTATGTGCATCCAAAGAACACAGATGCGGTACCTGGAATCTACTACATCATGGCAAGGCTTGGTGTCTGGGGGTCTAAAAGAGGAGCAAAGCAAGTCCAACCGATCTGTATCTGGTGAGTAAACAGCAGCTGCAGAGATGGTCTGGCCAGGACTGAGACACATGGGGGAAAGCAGATTCACTGCAGCTGCCCTATGTTATAAAGCAATTTTTTTTAATAACCAAGCTGTTTAAAGTATTCCACCTCATCATACAAAACACATTAACAAGAACTCCAATTAGTTGCCCTGTAACTGCAGGAGATGCTCTACCCGTTTGTACTCCCTGGAAGGAACTGGGGGACTGTCTGCCTCCTCTGCTGGGCAGGAGCCCAGATTCTCAGCCTGCAAGACACGCTCAGACCCACTGCCTTGGGGACACAGCAACACTCTTAGGTCAACTTTAAAGGTTCTGTAACAACAGCAGCAAGATTCTTCGGTGTTCTCTGCATCCTTGTTCTTTGTCCTACGGCCTGAGCCAGGGATGCTCCAGCACCTTCCTGGCCAGGCAGGTGAATCGGGACTCAGCAGTCTTGGAGACCCTGGAGACAGAGTTGGCTGTGGGAGTGAGGACGGCCCACCGACTGCTGGGAAGACAAGCCACCAGAGCCAAACTTGGGAGAGGTGAGGACAAGGATGATTGTCCCATCTGACCAGCAGGGTCTGTGCCAGAGGAAGGCAAGGTTAGTGAGGGAGGAGGAGACGGAACCCAGGAGCAGTTCCGAGGCTACCACAGCGGGGAGGGTGTTCTCAAGGGGCAGAGACGCGGAGGAAGAGTCCCGCCACTGGGAAAAGCCAGAAGAACTGAAATCAGAAAGTTGAGGCCTGTGGACACAATGGGGGAAGGAGAGGGTAGGACAAACAGAGAGAGGAGCACTGAAACATGTACGTTACCATATGCAAAATCAGATAGCCAGTGGGAACTTGCTGTGTGACGCAAGGGGCTCAAATCTGATGCTCTTTTTCAACCTAGAGGGTGGGGATGGAGTGGGAGGTGGGAGGGAGGTTCAAGACGAGGGCACATATGCATACCTATGGCTGATTCATGCTGATGTATGGCAGAGACCAACACAATATTGTAAAGCAATTTTCCTCCAATTAAAAATAAATTTAAATTTTAAAAGTTGAGAAATTTTAAAAAAAATCAGAGATGACAACAGAAAAAAAAAATCATTAACTCTATGGGATTGAATAAGGAAAACTACATCTATTAATGAAAATGATTATATAATATTACAAGTACCATCAACAATATATAACAATATATAATATATATGTAACATTAAACAGATAAGGCCACTGATCATTTTTGTAGGGGTTGATCTTTCAAGTTACCCCCCCAAAATTTCTTAACTATTATATCTTATTTATATTCCCTGAGAAGTGAAGAAACAAACAAACAAAACCCTTAAATATAGACTAGCCTATCACATCCCATGGGCGGAGGAGCCTGGTAGGCTGCAGTCCTTGGGGTCACTAAGGGTCAGACACGACTGAGCATCTTCACTTTCACTTCTCACTTTCATGCATTGGAGAAGGAAATTGTAACCCACTCCAGTGTTCTTGCCTGGAGAATCCCAGGGACAGGAGAGCCTGTTGGGGTTACACGGAGTCAGACACGACTGAAGCGACTCAGCAGCAGCAGCAGCAGCCTATCACATTCTGGGAAAGGTCTAGGCATGCTGCGGTGTGAGTAACACCAATGAGGCAGTGGGGATAGATGGTCCATGCCTTCAGCCTCGTCCTCCTCTCTGCATCCTCTCCAACCTCTTCCTCGCCTGGACTCACCTGGACAATCAAGAGGGAGGCAGACACAGCAAGGAAAGATGGTGGAGCGGCATGGACCAGCGGGGGGCAGAGCCACTCCTTTTAGATATTGGCACAGAAAGGCTTCAAGTGGACAGAAAGTTTCAAATAAAAGTACTGAGGTGTCTCCCATGGGTCTCCATTATAAAACTGACATCCGACTAGACTGGAATTTTTATTGTCTCAGAAATTAAATCATAAGAAGATATAGTAATAGAGTGATATCTTCTGACTCAGAAAATCTTCAGTTAATGTGTTGTTTATTTATTTGAAATACGCCTTTTAAAAAACATTAAAAGGATGGAGGAAAGATAGGGGATTAAGACCAAGGAATTCAAACTGGGCCACTTCTGACTCCCTATACCCCCTCTTAAGTAACAGAAAATGAATTCCTTTTTCTGATCTTTTTTTCTGCACAGACTGAATACTCCATGTCCATGTCAATGAAACAACAGAAATAATATTCCAAAATGAGACAGAGGATTAAAAATCTTAATGGACTTATTTTAAATCCCTTTAAGCCGTTTAATAAGGAATATATTGACGAGAAGTAAAACAAATTTAAAACAGCCTGTCCAAGGGCAGCAGTGAGCCTGAAGTCTTGATGATATGATACATTCAATGACATCAAAATAAGAATGAAAAGTAATTTGAAGTAACTTGGAAATTATTTTCCTCAAAATTGTCTCAAAATGTCAGAGACAAAATTCTAGGGAGCTTAGTAAGAGAAAAGTTGACCAAAAGCTTCACAGATGGATATTATGCTCAAATGATTGAGAGAGATTAGAGTCTGAAGTCCTAAAATCTTTAGAGTCATATGACAGTGAGTTGCACATTACTCCAACCATTGGATGGCATGCGACAACTAATTTAAAAATGTGCATTAGCCCTGTTAAGAGCTTCACATTTGTCATTTCAATGCTAACACTTATCTCTCCCATAGAAAGTTCTCAGTTCACATTGCTCCACATATACTTTTGACAAAACAGAATTAAACCAAAATCTCACTCTCGGCAGGTAGGGAAGGGAATGACAAAAAGTTTTGAGTCTATTAGTCATTTCCCCAGGTTTTCCGCCAACAAAAAAAACGCTTCTGATGATTCATTTTTCCATTAGTGTTAGGTTTCACAACTAAAACTTCTCAACCTCCTGAGTAATATACTCAGTGTATCAATGCACCTCACATCTAGAAACACATGTCTCAAAGAGAAGGGGGAAAGTGTTTCTAACATCTTTTTGGAAAAATGAGTCATTCTATATCTGACAGCCTCACACCAGAGGGGAGCAAGGGGTCCCTAAAATCAGCTCACAGATGCCACCACTGCACACAAAACCTTCCTGCTCAGAATTGGTTAATTCAGCCTCATAACACGAATAATTTTTCCCTTTGTCTGTGGTACTGGAAGATTCTATCTCCATACCAAGGATCTCTGCCACATCCAAATCTTGTATGCTAATATCTGACTTCCCAGCAGAACCTAGTTGAAGGGTTTTTTAAGAAGAGCTTTCTAGCATGTTCCAGGCATGAGTTAAGCTATAGAAATTTGGTTTTATGCACTTTGTTGAATATTGCTACTGCACAGCGTGGCATCCTGACATGACAGCAACGGGTCATCTCTTTGTATGAATTAAGCAAGTCACCCGACCTCCTTATGCATCAAATAAATGTGCTGATGCAGATACCAAAGGAACATTGTGGAGCTAAAATGTTAGACTCTTAGAATGAATTAGGCAACATCCATTCTTAACTTTGCGGCAAAAAAAGAGTAAAATTATTTGGTTCAAAGCTATACTGGATCTTAAATGTACGTAGTCCAATATCATAATTTTATATGAGAAAACTGGGCAAGGATACAGCAATTTGCCTATGATCACCTCAAAAGTCTTTTTTTCAATGTGATGGTTAATCTTATGTGTCAACTTGGCTGGGCCGTGGTATCCAGATATTTGATCAAATATTATCCTGGATGTTTCTGTGAAGGGATTTATACACATATTTTAAACTTTGTATTTTATACTGGGGTATAGCCAATAAAAAATGTTGTGATAGTTTCAGGTAGACAGGATCTCAGCCATATATACAGGCATCCATTCTCTTCCAAACTCCCCTCCCATCCAGGCTGCCACATAACATGGAGCAAAGTTCCCTGTGCTATACAGTAAGTCCTTACTGGTAACCCATTTGAAATTTAGCATGGTATACATGTCGACCCTAAACTTTCTAATTATCCTAAAGGGATTGCTAGTGATAAAGAATCTGCCTGCCAATACATGAGATGCAAGAGACGCAGGTTCGATCCCTGGATCCATAAGGTCCCCTGGAGAAGGGAATGGCAACTCACTCCAGTATTCTCATGGATAGAGAAGCCTGGTGGGCTGCAGTCCACAGGGTCACAAAACAGTCCAGCATGATTGAGAGAATGAGTACGTGTGCAACATTTAAATGGGCAGACTTTGAATAAAGCAGATTACCCTCCCTGATGTGGATGGGCTTCATTAAGTCAGTGGACGGTCTGAATAGAAAAAGGCTGGCCTTTCTGAGCAGGAAGGAATTCTGCCAGGAGAATTCGAACCTTTGGACTCAAACTTGCTATTTCACCACATCCCTGGGTCTCCAGCCTATCGGCCCATCCTACTTGCCAGTCTCCACAATATGTCAGCCAATTTCTTGAAATAAATTTCTCTCTCTTCTCTGGAGAACTCTAAAAGTTATGAACTTTAATTTATAACCTGGACCTTTGTTTCTGACTTCTTAGGGATGCTTTTGTGAGGCACAGCCATCTTTTCACTGCTCATTTTCTCTTGACTGCATCTCTGTACTAAACCAGGACCAATGCAGTAGCTTCGGTTTCAGTCTCCTTACCTCTAGACAGGCCCTCCACTCGAACCCTTGTCCCAGATGACCTTCCATGATGCATAAATTACCTACTAAGCAAGTGCGTGAAGCCCTTCAATAGCTCCTTAACTTGGCCTGCAGCTCCTGCAGAATCTGGGTCCTCTCTACCTTGACATCCTCCTCCATTCCCCTAGATGCTACTCTGTACTAAACCTGCCAAATGACCCCTCCCTCTGAGTCTTTACTCTTCATGCTGACTATTCAATGTGACTCAGCTCACATTGTTAACATCCTCTGCAAACCCTTCCCTACACCAGTCCAGGCTCCTCCTCTGAGTTCCTAAAAGCCAGCTTTGTGACAGAAATTGCCTCCTTGTTTTATAATCATTTGTATCATCTTATTTAAATGTGAAGTCCCTGAAATCAGGACTTATGTCTTAAGAATCTCTAAGAATTTGCACAATGTATTTTCCATTTTGTTGGCACTATAAATACCAACTCCCCCGATTCTTAGTCAATGATAGACTTAATTTCACTTGAAGTGTAAAATTTAGTTATCTCCTTCCTTTATTTACTGTTCACATGTTATTATTGAGAGATTAAAAAATCCGAGTTTAGATTTGCACTCATCTTAATTCTTTGAAAGAGTAATAGATGTCTGAAATTTCTATCCAACAGAGAATCTAGTCCTGTATTTTATGAACTCAACCAATCAACCAAAACAAGCAGCTATATTGTTCATTAAACTGTGCAGTCCTTAAGATTGGGGTTCTATAAAATCAACTTCAAATTTGAGCATTTTCAAAAATTTACTGTAAGCTACTCTTTTCAAAGTAGAATTTAAGGGGATGAAGTACATAGTATGAATTCTTCAAGTAGTTTCATTTCCTAATCCGTATTTTAAATAATCTTTCATTTAAATCTTGTTCTTTATTTTTTCATTCATTGGCTGCACCACATGGCATATGAGATCTTAGTTCTCTGACCGGGGATGGAACCCACGCCCCCTGCAGTGGAAATGTGGAGTCTTAACCAGTAGACACTAGAGAAGTCTCTAAATCTTGTTTTTCAGACTCTGCCCTATTCATAGGCAGGTCTCAAATATCTATCAGGAAACCACGGGAACATCAGTTCACAGAAAAGACATATCAGGCATGCCCCAGTGATACTGGAAAAGCTATTTTCAATATTTTATTTTGTCAAGGTCTTCAATTTAATAATCCAAAACAGCACTTATAAAAAGTTACCACATGGATTTTCTGCTGGCCCCAAATCCAGAAGCAAATCAACTGAGTTCAGTTGTTAATCACTTCATGTGTTTCACTTTACTTTCCAACTGGATTCCAAGTGAAACTCAAAAAAAAAAAAAAAAATCATTTTAATCATTAGAAATATTCAGTAGGGGGAATTCTACATAGTTTAGAAATGAGACATTGCGATACTAGAGAAAAGTCAGATCCTGAGTCTTCCAATTTACTGTTCCAGCCAGCTTGAGCTGGGTTATCCACTCCCCAGCGGCACCACGTCCTCCCCCTGTCCTCAGCAGCATCCCACACATCTTCCTGGGCCTCCCACAACATCACTGCCTCTTGGCTTTGTGCCTGCTTGCCAGCATGGTTGCTTGTTCTCAGTATCCTCTGTGAGGTTCTTGTCCTGATCTCTAAACAGTGCCTACAACTCTGCCCCACCTACCCTAATCCTTACTGGATGTGATCAGTTGTCACGGCACATCTTAACACAGCAAGCATCCGTTCCTTGGGGCATGACTTGCACCCTCCTGTTTTCTCATTTGGTGTTTCTCTTTGACGACCTCATCCCTTACCTGGTTTCATATACCATCTCTATATACACAGCTCAGCTACATACATTTTCAGTCTAGTTCTCTGTTTTGAGCCCTGGATCAATACAGCCAAGATTAATGCCTATTTTAGCGGCTCACATATCAATCTTAGTTCTTCAAAAAGATAATTTATGTTGCTGCCCTACCACAGAAAAAAAATTTTTTTTTCTTACAGCTATCCTTTTATAGGTAACTGGAATCATACCATACCCCCAAGCCTCCCATGCCCCAATCCAAGGAGTCATCACCAAAATTTTTCCTCTCCTTCAGGCCTCACCTCCAGTCAAGGCTGCCTTCATATCTATCACGTCTCTCTCCACTGCCCCATCCCCAGTCAAAGCCAACATTGCTCCTCCTTGGGATTACTGCCAAAATCTCCTAGCAGGTCTCTATACAGCTCTGCCTTCCCCAATCCTTCCTTTCTCTGGAGCCAGAGTGTTGATGCTCATCTGTTCAGAGCTTCTAAATAATTTCCCAGTGCTCTGTAACAGAGGTCAAAATCTTCTGCATCAACACCAAGGCTGTTGCAAGACCAAATATCATTAGTGGCTCTTACCTGCTTATCACCATCAACTCCCTCCTCTTGTTTTCTCATTTCAGCCTCTGTGTGTCTTAAAACGTCGACATTTGCTGTCTCAGCATCTTTGCTCATCTTCTTGTCTTTGCTTGGTCTCTTCTCGCCCTCTCTTCCACCAAGCCTCCACCACCTGCCACCTCCTACCTAGAGGAGTCTTGGCTGATGGCATTTCTTTAGGAGACTTCCTAAACTCCCATGCTCAGCTGAGATTCTCTGCTATGGTGGCTCAAGGCACCTCGCATTTTCCTTTCAAGCATTTTTTTCTCAATGCAATCATAGTTAATGATCCACTGCCAACCTGTCAATAGACTGGAAGTTCTAGGAGGTTAGAACAGTTCCTATTTTCTTTAGCCTTGTATTTTCAGTAACTTAAACAGAGCCTGGCACACAGCAAGCACTCAGGAAGTACTTGATGAGAAAACAAATACATGGACAATTCAATGGGAAGGAGATGAGATTTGTTCACTTTCTTTTTCTATTTCCTTTTGCATTCACATCACCCATCTCTTTTAGTCCTCCCAACGTAGACACTGTTTAACAGAAGGGAAAAAAAAGACATATATGAAAAGTCTCCCTCACTCAGGATTGGTGGCAATACAGAGTATTACTTCAGAGGAGCACTAGAATATTTTTAATTAATCCATTTATTTCAATTGGAGAATAGTTACTTTACATATCGTGGTGGTTGTTGCCATACATCAACATGAATCAGTCACAGGTACACGTGTCCCCCCATCCTGAAGCCCCAATCCTGCATCTCTCCCACCCCATCCCTCTGGGTTGTCCCAGAGCACCAGCTTTGAGTGCCCTACATCATGCATTAAACTTGCACTCGTCATTTGTTTTACATATGGTAACATACACGTTTCAATGCTATTCTCTCAAATCATCCCACCCTCACCTTCTCCCACATAGACCAAAAGTCTATTCTTTACCTCTGTGTCTCTTTTGCTGTCTTGCATATAGAATTGTCATTACCATCTTTCTAAACTCTGTATATAGGCGTTAATATACAGTATTGGTGTTTCTCTTTCTGACTTTCTTCACTCTGTATAATAGGCTCCAGTTTCATCCACGCATTAGAACTGACTCAGATGCATTCTTTTTCATGGCTGAGTTAATATTCCATTGTGTACACATACCACAACTTCCTCATCCATTCCTCTGCTGATGGACATCTAGGTTGCTTCCAAGTCCTAGCTATTGTGCTGCAATGAACATTGGGGTACACGTGTCTTTTTCAGTTCTGGTTTCCTTGATGTGTATGCCCAGCAGTGGGATTGCTGGGTCATAAGGCAGTTCTATTTCCAGTTTTTAAGGAATCTCCACACTGTTCTCCATACTGGCTGTACCAGTTTGCATTCCCACCAACAGGGTAAGAGTTCCTTTTCAAGGAGCACTAGAATATTATTCTCCATTTCTCTAGGCTTAACAAAGAACCCTTATGTCTACTTATTCATAAACATATATAATGAGTGGAATGCCAAAAGTTAGTCATGAGTACCATAACAGAGAAGGAAAAAAATCCTAGCTCTGTTAATTGCCAGCTTTGAGACTCGGGTAAGTCATTTCATAGCTCCACATCTCAATCTTACTTCTATGAAGGGGAAATGCAACCCTACTGATCTCATATTTTGATGGCAATACTTTGGAACAGCAAAAGGAACAGGAAAGAGAAAACACTATCTGATCCACACAAATGAGAAAGCAATCTCAAGCCACCCATGCATTTATTGGCCTATTCAAACAATGTTAACATGCTGTTTCTTTGCAGGAAAGTATTAAACATAAAGGGATTCAAAATAAAATATACCCAAAAGGCAAAATGTGTCAGTCCTACTGAGAAGGGTAGGATCTCTGCCAATGGAATGTTGTTTTTTTGAGTCAGTAAAAACCAAGCTCTTGACCAGTGTAAATATAAAAAGAAATCTGGTATATTTCAGTAGCAAGAGAGTATTGAACACAGGTATTTAGTCAATTTGATGAAACTCCACTTCCATGCTCAAAAGAAAATCCAACTGGGGCAGACTACTTCTCAAGTTGCTTTCTAATTTATTACACATAATTTTATTTATTTACCTGGACCACCTTTTTCACTCCAGGGGGAATATCATTTTCAGAGTCTCAGCTACTAAAAGCAATGCCTTGGGACAGGAGGTTTCGGGAATTCATGAAGTCATTTTCTAAAGAAATAAAACTACCATAAAAGCCTGTGCTGTGGCCATGGTGATAGTATTTGAACAGAGCATTCTATAACAAACCTTTTACCTATATTACCACTTATTTCTCATGACCCTTTAGAGTGGGGCTTCCTTGGTGTCTCAGGGGAAAAGAATCGGCCTGCAATGCAGGAGACATGGGTTCCATCCCTGGGTGGGGAAGACCCTCTCTGGAGGAGGAAATGGCAACCCACTCCAGTATTCTTGCCTGGGAAATTCGATGGACCGAGGAGCCTGGCAGGCTACAGTCCATGAGGTCACAAAGCGTCAGACACAACTCAGTGACTAAACAACAGCAAGAAGAAGAAGCCAGACACTGATCAAGGTACTAGGGACAGAATGGCAAAAAAGATATAAAAGGCCCTGCTCTAATGAGGCTTACATTCTATGGAGAAGATAAACAATATAGAAATAAATACAGCCGAAAACAGGGAGTAATTATGACTATAGAGAAAACAGTGGAGGACAGAGAGAAACAGGGACCCCACAGATTCTGACAGGTGATCAGGGAACGAGACTGCAAAAATGTCCCATCAAGAAGAGGCCTGAATGAAGCTGATAAAGGAGCTGGACTGCCGTTTCTTAAAAAATGCAATTTTCATAAACATCTATAAGAGAACTGGTATGTGCTTTCCTTGTATAGTAAATTCTTACTGAGAGAATAGTTTCTATATCTGAAAAGTCAGTGAAAAAGTATATATATAATTGATAACAATTCAGGTTTCTTTCACACAGCATGGAAGAAAGATGATTTATATACAATTTTAACGAAGTCAACAAAACTTATTCTGTGTCTGTGATATTTAAATAAATGTAGTCCATTTACTTGTAGGCTTAAAGGTTTAAACAGCCATATCTATGTATGTCCCTGCTAGAGAAAATTCTAACAGCATTACACAGAGTCTGCAAAGGCACACAGTGATGGCTGAATGGTTTTCCACTGGAATTCCAAGCAGAAAGTTATTCTTCCTTCTAAATGAGTTTTGCAATTCCTTTCTCCAAGGCCACTGTGCCTGGAGAATATCGCTGGAGTTTGGGTCACCCTACCACGAAACCAATACCCAGACTGAAGGCACCCAGATTAGAGAAAGCTCTAGGTAGTTCCACCATCACACTGCCAGTTGTGGTCATTGGTAAAGCAGGCAGTCAGCACTTGTAGAGAACATTAAAAGAAAGCAAATCTACCATGGTCATGATTAGAAAGCAGGTTTGAAGGCTTCCCAGGCAGCACTAGTGGTAAAGAAGCCACTTGCCAATACAGAAAATGTAAGAGATGCAGGTTCGATCCCTAGGTTGGGAAGACCCCCCTGGAGAAGGGCATGGCAACCCACTCTGTTATTCCTGCATGGAAAATTCCATGGACAGGAGAGCCTGGTGGGCTATAGTCCGTAAGGTCATAAAGAGTTGGACAAGACTGAAGTGACTTGGCAAACACGCATACTGTACTTTATCAAAAAGTTCATTAGCAAATATCATGAACATTCAGCCAGCCTTCTGTCCTGAAGCAGGTGAGACACCTCAGTGTGAACCATGTGGAATGGAAAGGGCAAGGCGGTTAGAAAGGGATTATTGAAACAGCCACGAGCTGTTACCAATTTTTTTGTAGACAACTTTGAACCAGAACTTGGAACCCACTGTAGAACATTACAAATTACTGAGCCAACAGACCCTCCCAGGCAGGGTTATATTTCAGTATTGGAGCTGGACAAAATTACTTTAAAAATAGAAATAGTTTTATTGAGATACAATTCACATACCATACAATTCACTCATTTAAAAAGTAGAGCTCAGTGCTTTGGTATATTCACAATTGTGCAAACATCACCACAATCTAATTTAGAACATTTTCATCACTCTAAAAAAGAAACCTTGTACCTATGAGCAGTCACTTCCCACTACCTGCCCACCCTTGCCTAAATACTAATCTATTATGTGTCTCATAGATTTGCCCATTAGGACATTTTAGATAAACAGAATTATATAACATACGTCTTTTGTGACTGGCTGCTTTCACTTAGCTGGCTCTTTTCAAGGTTTATCTATGATGTATCAGGTATCAGTGCTTCATTTCTTTGTACAGCTGAATAACGCCCCATTTTATGGGTATACCACATCTTGTTTATCCACTCATCAGTTGAGGAATATTTGGGTTATCTGCATTTTTTGACTGTTGTGAATAATGCTACTATGAACATCTGTGTACCAGTTTTTCTGGGGCCATACATTTTCATTTCTTTTGGGATTCTTGCTCTTGGGTATTGTTTCCTAAGAAAGAAATCACTGCTGGTGAAAAAATAACTCTAACTTTTTAAGGTGACAGAGAAATGGCTATTTAAATCATCTACTCATTTTTAAAATTGGGTATTTGTTCTTTTTATTAGGGTTATAAGATTTCTTTATATATTCTGGCCACAAATCCCTTATTGGTTATCTGGTTTGCAAATATTTTCTCTATGATGCTAGTGAACAAAGCAGATCAATGCCAGGTAATCTACTGCCCTTTGGGGACACTAACTTGGCAGGTCATATTTCTCTCAGGCTCTGTTACAGGATAAATAAAACACAGAAATACTTGAGAAGAGCATAAGAGACTTTCTGTGTATGTGTTTGTTAAATTAAAATCTGGGGCAAAGACAAAATAAAATGAAATGTTTATTCTTCAGACATCACGCTGAGTTAATTTCATTATTTTCTTTTTGACCTAATGAGGAGTTTCAAAAGAAAAATCTGGAGTTTTGTTTTTTTTGGTGGCTGCAGCAGTTGGATATTAGGCAATCTATTTTCCTATCACAATCTGTCCATCTGTCCTGGGATGGCTATATTTTATAGTTGTGGGGTTCCTTTTGACTTCTCCCAGGCAACTGACATTTTACTTACTTGGGGTAAAGATTTTTAACTATAACAAAAGAAGAAAAAATTGATTAAAGATTATCTTAATTCTCTAAACAGTTTCTAACAAGAAAGAACTGAGGTTATATCTGGCAGTAAATCTGACAGCATCACCTTTAATCCTCCATAATTACATATTAAAGTCCTTTTCCTATGCTTCACATTGTCTTTATTCTGTTTAATAGACCCTGAAAATGATACTTGTGACTATGTCTCACATCTGTGGACACATTTCCCACTGATATTTGACCTACTGTTTAGAAAAAAAAGAAAAATCAAAATTTAGTCTGAGCTGCAATAATTTATTTTTTAAAAAGGGATGACTACACTAAATGTTCCCAGTTCAGAGATTATACTATGCTAGCTCATAACTGAGTTTCAGGTGGAGGAATAGCCCCTAAAACAAAATCCTTTTCCACCACCTGTTGACTAAAGATATATATATATATATACACAATGGAATCATTTCAGTTCAGTCCCTCAGTTGTGTCTGACTCCTCGTGATCCCCTGGACTGCAGCACACCAAGTTTCCCTGTCCATCACCAACTCCCAGAGCTTGCTCAAATTCGTGTCCATCAAGTCAGTGATGCCATCTAACCATCTCATCCTCTGTCGTCCCTTTCTCCTCCTGCCTTCAATCTTTTCCAGAATCAGCATCTTTTCCATTGACGCAGTTCTTCACATCAGGTGGCCAAAGTATTGGTGTTTCAGCATCAATCCTTCCAATGAATATTCAGGACCAATTTCCTTTGCAATAGAATACTACTCAGCTATATAAAAGAATGAAATTTTGCCATTTGCAGCAACATGGATGGACTTGGAGGATAATCTACTCAGTGAAATAAGTCATACAGAGAAAAATAAACACTGCATGATACTTTTGTCATCTGAGCCACCAAGGAAGCCTGTATGATATCACTTATATGTAAAATCTAAAACAGAATAAACTAGCAAATATAACAAAAAAAGTAGCAGACCTAAAAAACTAGTGGTTACCAGTGGGGAGAGGAGAGGGGGAGAGGGCAACACACAGGGAGGGGATTAAGAGGTACAACCTATTATGTATAAAATAAGCTATAAGGATGTATTATACAATATGAGGAATATAGCTAATATTTTATAATAATAACTATAAATTGAGTATAACCTTTAAAAATTGTGAATCATTATATTGTACAATTGTAACTCATAAAACATTGCACAGCAACTATATCACTTCAATAAATTAAAAAAAAAAAAAAAGATTCCTGAGTTGGAAGAAGAATCTAACTGCGTGTCTCCTATTCTGAACAGTATTTCTAAAATTGCCCCTCATGAGACTTCTTCATTTGGCCTTGGGGGCCAATATCATAATTGGCTTAAGGTTAAATGTCTATTTATGTCAATGTGTCTGTCAGGGTGGAACTGTGAAAAAGTATTACCACTATTTGCTGCTATCCAGTTTCTGCTTCTGGTATTTAGGACATCTGCTTGTCTCTCTGAGGTTAGTTTTGGCTGTAAGACTTGCTCTGGCCAATAAAACTGAGCAAAATGGTGTGTGTCTCTCTTTCGCTAAAGCACTGAAGAACCCACATGTTGTTCCCCATGCTCTCTTGCCCGTTACTGAGACCTGTGAAATTCCATATGCAGGAGCCTCCAGCAGCTGGGGCTTCAGACTGCAGATGTCATGAATCAGAGCCCTCCACCAGTGGCTATGTGCTGTAAGAAAGAAAACTGCACTGTTTTGGTCACTGACACTTGAGGAATGTTTGTTACCAGAGTATAATGTCCCATCCTGACTAATGCAGGCAGCAAAAAAAAGAAAAAAAAAAAAGAACAGCAGCTTTCATTTTTGGTCCAGTCCTTCCTCCACACACTTAAACATTCTCTATCAGTTATTGAGGCAAGTGACAAAGCAAATCAAATCTGATCTGACCTTCTTCTACCTTTTGGAACTTGAAGAAATACCAAAGGAAAAACTGCCTAGAGTACTGAAACATATAAGCATCTCTTCGTTTCCTTCTCCCCTCATACCCTAAAAACAGACCTTGGAGCCTTGTCTCTATGAAAATAAAGGATGAGAACAGACAATTCAGCTGAAAATCATCCCATTTCTTAAATACTTAAATATGGGCCATTGAGCATTTACCATACTTGCTATGAACACACCAAGCTCATTTCCCCGTGTGCACTGTATGCCTGTGGAAGGCTGGTCTTCAGATGGGCAGCTGGTAGACCGCTAAAGGCTTTCTCCATCGAAGTATGTGGAGCAAGCATATTGAGTAAAATGTGAACCTTCTGTCTCTCAGCAACAAAGTTCCTGCTATGTTCTGAGATGGCCAGGGGCTGCACAATCTTTGGGTGCTATTTAGGGAACAGCAGAGGATTATCTGGCTCTGATGTGTTTACCAGGACAATTTCTTGCATAGTTACAAAAGCTGATTTCTCCTTACAGCCATCCCACAAAAATCTTAAAATGTGACTTACATCATGAGTTTGAAAGACTCTCAAAAAGAGCTACACCATGTGCCAGATGCAATAGCAAATCTCTACCTCAAGAGAAAAAAAATAAAACAGAAGACAACAACAACAAAAGTTTTCATAAAAAGATGCTTCTGCTCAAAGTTTCTATGAAACAATGATGATGCAGTCCCAAAGGATGTAAGATTTTAGAAAGAGAAAATTAAAAGAAAAATGCATCTGAAGTCAAAGCACTGAGTTTTTCCCATTGTGCTACATAAAGACGATGAGTCTGGAGGCAATTTAACAAGTTTAAATTACAACTTGGAAAGTAGTAAGCTTTGGCTCCTGAGATGCACAACCAACTGGGAATGGTCTGGCAAAAAAATCTTTATATTCCACATTTCTCAGCGAAATCCCAGACTCATATGCAACACTTAGCATTTAGGAGATAATATGAGAATTTAGCAATCTTCGAGCAGGACTTAGGAACCTGAAATCACTAAAATGACGGCCTGAGATATAAATAAGCTTTCATCCACTGTGTGAAATACTGATAAAGAGGCCTTAACAGATACTTTGATTTTAAAACACGATTCCGAAGACAGCATGACAAATATAAACATCAGCATCTCCGAAAATGTCATTCCCTTTGAATGTTGTCTGCACATCTGGTTGAGCTGAACTTCTCCACAGTCCCAGAAAGATGGCTACAAGCCAGGTGCCCCCTCATGTTGGCATTTGTCTATTTCGCTGTATTATTCGTCAGAGCAAGCTAATAACTTATTTAACCAACATTTTGGAGGCTTAACAAAATAAAGGTTCACGTGTGCCCCAGCAACTCTCCAGGGCTGAGCTTCCTAGTCAGTCAGCGGTCTTCCAAGCAGCAGGGCCCTCCCACAGCCTGTGGCTCTACCTTCCTCCTGGAATCTGGAGCCTGGCCATCCCGATGGCAGGAGAAGCAGGAGAATGGAGGAATGCTGCACATTTCATGGGCCAGGCTTGGACAAAGAATTCTGCTCACATCTCAGGGGTCAGGATTCAGTTATATGGGACACCTACCTGCCCAGGGGACAGGGAAAGGTCATCTAGGTGTGTGTCCAGGAGGAAAAGGAAAGGGTTTGGTGATGGTTTTGTCCCTTTGCTGGCTAAGATGTAACCTCTCTGTCTTCTGTTTTATTAAACAGGTATAGAAATTGTACCTGCTTTTATATTATTCTACCTCCATTTTTCCCCAAGTTTCCAAAACTGACCGGACTCAGAACTGACTTGAATTTTAAGAAACTTATGAATGAGCATGACTGGCAGCTTATTTCTATTGGAGGCTAGAACTTCTCAGTTACCAGCTAGGACACCCCTGTTAGGGACTGAATGTTTGTACTCCCCTCAAAATTCTTATGTTGAAATCAGGTCCCTAAAGTGAGGGCATACAGAGGTGGGGGATTTGGGAGATAATTAGGTCATGAGGTTGGGGCCCTCATCAATAGACTGCTGCTACTGCTAAGTCACTTCAGTCGCGTCCGACTCTGTGTGACCCCATAGATGGCAGCCCACCAGGCTCCCCTGTCCCTGGGATTCTCCAGGCAAGAACACTGGAGTGGGTTGCCATTTCCATCTCCAATGCATGACAGTGAAAAGTGAAAGTGAAGTCGCTCAGTCGTGTCCGACTCTTAGTGACCCCATGGACTGCAGCCTACCAGGCTCCTCCATCCATGGGATTCTCCAGGCAAGACTACTGGAGTGGGGTGCCATTGCCTTCTCCCATCAATAGACTAGTGCCCTTATAAGAAGAGACCAGACAGCTGGCTCACTCTTTGGATCAGGTAAGGACACAGCAAGAAGGCAGTCACCTGCAGCCAGGAAAAGAACCCTCATCAGATGCCATATCAAACCAGCACCTTAATCTTGGATTTCTCAGCCTCCAGAACTATGAGAAATGAATTTCTATTATGGATAAACCACTTGACTTATGGCATTTTGCTATAGCAGTGCAAGCCTAGACAGCTTCCTTCTTAGTTAAGGTGTCTAAAATCCAAAGGCATCAGAAGATGACATCCTAAGCAGAGGTAAGGGAGGACGTGGGCCAGTCTGAACGCGTGCTTTTTCCTACACCAAGTATTTCTCACCCTGGCATTATGGACTTTTTGATTGAATAATTCTTTGATGCAGGGCTGTTCCACACACGTGAGGCTGTCAGACAACATCACTGGCTTCTACACACTAGATGCCATTAACGCCTCTCCAGTTGTGAAGACCAAAAATGACTCCAGACACTGCCAAGTGTCCCCTGGAGAACAAATCTGCACCCTTTAGCTTTGGGAACCAGTGTTCTCAATCAGAAAAATGTGGAATGAATTAATATCACCCACCATGTGGCTGGAAAACCCCTATATGCCAGAGGCAGTACTTGTCTGTCTGTATTTCTTTTTTTTAATTTAAACTTTTTATTTTATATTGGGATACAGCCAATTAACAATGCTGTGAGAGTCTAGGGTAAAAAGCAAAGGGACTCAGCCACACATACACATGTATCCATTCTCTCCCAAACCCCTCTCCCATCCAGGCTGCCACATGACACTGAGCAGAGTTTCCTGTGCTATACAGAAGGTCCTTGCTGGCTATCCATTTTAAATGTAGCAGCATGTACATACCCATCCCAAACTCCCTAAGTATCCCTTCCCACGTGTTTCTCTGTATTTCTTTCTCTCTCTCTCTCTCCCCCTCTCTCTCTCAAAGTCTTGGAAAACACTGTCAGGTATATCCTCTTTGGCTTGGTCTAGCCTCCATACAATTTATCTTTCTCAGAGGATAATTCCTTCAGAAGTGTTGGCTCCACCAATGAGATTACATGTTTGTCCTCTACGGTGAGAGCTGCCAGGGGTTCTGTCTGTGTCTCCCATTTCCCCAGGACATCGGTGTTACACATCTTGTTAGGGACTAAAGGACTCAACAAGCTTCCAACCAAATGGACTGGAACTTTTACACCCAAGTCTCCCTACCAAATGTCACTCACTGATTTTCTACAGCCAAAGGGGTTTCCAACAAGGCAATAAAGAAACTCAACATCTACAACCTTATTATAGGACCCTTATAAAAAGCAAAATCCAGTTTAGGGAAATGCATTCCTATAAGGCTTCCTTGGTGGCTCACTTGACAATGCAGGAGACATGGGTTTGATCTCTGGGTCAGGAAGATCCCCCAGAAAAGGAAATGGCAACCCACTCCAGTATTCTTGCCTGGGAAATCCCATGGACAGAAGGAGTCAAGCAGGTCACAGTCAATGGGGCCTCAAAAGAGTCAGACATGACTTAAAGACTAAACAACAACAATTTCTTTAAATTTCCTCTAAAACCTCAAGTTGAAAAATATTTTAAAATCTTGGTTCAAGTAGTGTTTCATTGCCTCCCTTCAATTAGCTGTTGTATCACAGCAATTAGGGAAAGACTCTCCGATGCTGGTATAACTGTACAAAGTCCCAATATTTCAAGTTGAAATGTGCAAAGGGACTTATTTATTACTTTCATTGCTCAAAGGAGAATCTTTGATAAGGGGGAAAAAAAAAAACACTCAAAGCCAAGGAATGCCTTTATTTGAATAGAGTGGACTTATTCTAGGACGATAATGCTTGGAAAACCTAAGCTATTTAATGAATATTTCATGAACACTACAGGTAAAGAACTGTGAGCTTTCCTTCACTTCAATTTATTTTTAAACTAAAAACAAACAAACAAAAAATAATAATAATCACCACCATGCACAGTGCCTATCATTTCCCAGGCCTCTATATTCATTATCTCTGATGCTTACAAACACCCGGCAGGTAGTTATTTATATCCTATTTTCAGAAGATGAACAAATTGAGGTTTAGAGAAAGCAGCTGATTGGTCCAGGAATGCATAGCTTGGTAAGTACAGAACTGAGACTTGAAGACAAGTCCCCCGACTGCAAAACCCTCTGTGTTTATACTATTTCCACCAAGGTATGATGGCTCTATAGGAAGTTCATCTGTTGAAAAACCCATATTGGCAATCACAGGTGCATCTGCACACCAAAATTTAAATGTCACCATGGCAATCGATATTTAAATTTTCATTTTCTTACCCAGCGGTTCTCAATTGGATATGTTACTTTCNGTTAGCTTCCTGGGGCTGCTGTAACGAAGCACCATGGACTGAGTGGCTTGAACTACAGAATTTTACTCTTCCAATGTTCAAGAGACCGGAAGTTCAGTCTTGTCAGCAGAACTTGTCAGCAAGACCATGCCAGGAAAGGGTCTGTTCCAGGTCTCCAGCCTGGGTTCTGGAATTTCCTTGGCTTGTGGCAGGATAACAGTTATCCTGTTATCCGTAACAGTTATGCCTATTTCGGCGTTCTTCTCGTGTGCATGTCTGTGCCCAAAGTTTCCACGTTTTTATAAGGTCAGTAGTCACATTTGATGAGGCTCTCCTCACTCCAATATAACCTCTCTTCAACTAACTACCCTTACCCACTCCCCTGTTTCTAAATAAAGTTACATTCAGAGGTTCTGGGTAAATAGGATTTCCACATATTAGTTTAGAAGGGACACAATTCAACCTCTAACATCTGAGCATAAATAAACTATAAATAAAGATCAGACTGCTCTATGCAAAAGAAAAAAAAAGAGTAAAGAATTCCCCTCACACATAAAAATGACCATGGCAGCTAGACTTGAAGGGATTTTATTTCCTGTAAGACTACATAGCGCAGGCAAAATGTCCATTCCCCCAAAAGGCACCACAAAATACTCAGGCCAGACATGAATTCCACTAATTAATCCTACTTAGCAATTAAAAACCAAGATCTCAGGTGTCAGCACAGTTCTCAATGAATCACGAAGGTCAAACAGGCAAAATTTACTTCTTGAAGGGTCTTAACATTTTCTGAAAGAGGAAACAAGACTCAGTCTGAGTTGAAAGGAGTACAAAATATTTCTCTGACTCAGAATCAATCACTGTTAGGCAATTTCAAGGAGACAGTGTGGAGAAGCTGGTAATAATGAGTAATGTTATCTTGGGATCTGGGAGCAAACCTTCTCTGGAGGGGCATTAGGCAACCTTAGTAGAAAACAATAGAGACACTGACATCTGTATTGTTTTTAGAACCAATCTCTGAGTATTAACTTCTGTGTTTCCCAGGAATCCAGATGGTGGTTTGTTTTTCATTTACTTACTGACACCTAATAGGATCATCTCCTTTTAAAGGTGTATACACTACTTACTTCTGGGAGAAAGAAAGATTAAAATTGGCTATAGGAAAAGAAGGATACACTTAGAGAGTAAAGGATCAGAAGATCAACATGGCCCTTTCCCATCTTCTTAAATCACATCTCCAGTAACTCTGGGGACCACAAGCCCCCATTTCCAAGTGACAACTTCAAGAAGAGGGAGTCCCTTTCACACACTGGCCCCTCTGTGCTCATATGACAAGCAGTCACCCTCCCAGAGAAATCAAGTGAACAGTCACCATGATAAAACTGGCTTTCGAACCCAGAGCGCAGAATAAATAAATCAACACGAGAAATTAACCTTTTGGTTGTCATTATCACTCTATGCTTTTCTGGACTTGAAACCTGTCACAAATTCTCAGGTTTACTATCAGTATATATTGCTAAAACTTTGAAACAAAATGCTAGAAATTCTTGGTATCTCCTCAATAGATACTCATTTTGAATTCTGTACAAATGAGCTCTAGATTCAAGTTACAAATTAATTTGAGCTCATGATGTAATTAAATGTTTGATTAGGACCAAGAATTAACATATTACACGGAGGCATATAATTTTATGAGACAAACTAGTTAATTTCAGTAAAGAGATTCACCATGGTAACAAATTATCTAACCCATTCAATTCAATATATACTTCAAAATAATTTTTCAAATTATCTAAAAATGTAGTTATTAAAGAGATATATCAAAATATATGCACTACACTGTACAATTTCTTAAAACTACTTGGGTAAAAGATGAGGGGATTTAAATGGGCACTTAAAAATATACAGAGAGTAAAGCTCAAAGCCAAAAATTTGGGGAAAAAAAGGGATGAAATGTTGACAACTTTTTGCAGCAAACACTGCATGTTTTAATTTCTTTATTTTAAACTTGGTGATATTTGGAAATGGTACATTTAATGCATTTTTTAACCTTTCTGGTTATTTTCCTAAAAGGGAACTGCCTGGTGGCATTCAAACTGGAGATGGATTTGTTTTAACTGCCAGATACAATTTCTAGTAATCAATCCGAAGTCTTCAAGTACAATTTTGTTTGCTACTTCAGGAGCTGGATGGCATACAATTGCTCACAGCTGTTTCTAATTACACCTTGATCCAATAATAACTAAATATTGTTTAACACTCTGGCAGTAACTAACTTAAGAAGATGCGGAGATCAATAATTGAAAGTAACACTTCCAGGCATCAACCTGCATAAATTAGAACCTGTCAAAAACACAAACACAATTCAGTAGGTGGCACTATTCCCTCAGCCAGAATTTTCTTTCATTATGAATGACCTGAGGACTCTCTATGTGGCAGTTCCCTTTATTCCTTGCTTCCATGGAATTCTATGACCTAAGTAAGCAACACGCTAACCTCAAATATATTCCCAGGCTTCTTCTCTAGGAGATACACATCCAGATTAAAAAAAAGAAAAATCATACAGACAGCAAGTGTAAGAGAAAAGAGTTCATCTCAAGTCCTTAAATGATGAGGTCAGTGGACGGTTACTTGAAAGTCAAGTAATTCTTAAAACCCACTAAAGACAACCCAAGTGATGACTTTTTCTACTGATAGGATTCAATGAGCTAATGTGAAATATTTGAACTAGCCAATAAGCAGATTTCTCTTCTTCAGCCCTATTGATATGTGGGCTGGGTAATTCTTTTTTGGTGAGGAAGTAGGGGAAGGACGCCCTGTGCATTTAGAATATTTCCAATAGCAGTTGTGATGTGACAGCCAAAGATGTCTCCTGCTGCTGCTGCTGCTAACTCACTTCAGTCGTGTCCGACTCTGTGTGACCCCCATAGACGGCAGCCCACCAGGCTCCGCCGTCCCTGGGATTCTCCAGACATGAGTACTGGAGTGGGTTGCCATTGTCTTCTCCAATGCATGAAAGTGAAAAGTGAGAGTGAAGTCTCTCAGTCGTGTTCGACTCTTAGCGAACCCATGGACTGCAGCCCACCAGGCTCCTCCGTCCATGGGATATTCCAGGCATGGGTACTGGAGTGGGGTGCCATTACCTTCTCCTAAAGATGTCTCTAGATACTGTCAAATAATCCTGGAGACAAAATCATCCCATCTCAAAGCCTTCGTTCAATGAACGCTGCTCCTTTATACTAAAGATGGACCTCTGGCTTCATGTCCCAGAATGGAGTTATTCCACTAGCTACATTAAATACCAGTGTTCATTATCCTTTTGTTGTTGTTCAGTCACTCAGTCATGTCCACTCTGTGATCCCATAGATTGCAGCATGCCTGGTCTCCCTGTCCTTCACTGTCTCCCAGAGTTTGCTCAAATTCATGTCCACTGAATCGATGATTTTATCCATCCATCTCATCCTCTGTCGACCCCTTCTCCTGCCCTCAATCTTTCCCAGCATCAGGGTCTTTTCAAATGAGTCAGATCTTCATATCAGGTCACCAATGCATTGGATCTTGAGGTTCAGAATCAGTCCTTCCAGTGAATATTCACTTTAGGATTAACTGGTTTGATGTCCTTGCTGTCCAAGGGACTCTAAAGAGTCTGCTCAGCCCCACAGTTTGAAAGCATCTATTCTTCAGTGCTCAGCCTTCATGGTCCTTTTTATTCTTTTATATCTGATTTTTTATTGTCCTTTTTTATGTGATTCCAAAGGGTGATGCATATACTTTGTTGAAAATTCTGAAGACAAGAAAACCACAAAGAAGAAAAATAAAAGCACCAGTAATTGTCCTATATTATAATGATGGTTCCAATTGCATGACCTTATTTTTTCCTAGAAGATACACATAAATTATGTGTAGCAATCATTTGGTTTGTTAAAAATCTGAGAGATGTACAGGAGCACTATTTTGTACGAACAAGGTCTTTTTATCTCTAAATATATGACTTGTCAGGGCTTCTCAAGTGGCTCAGTGGTAAAGACTCTTTCTACCGATGTAGAAGAACTGGGTTCTATCTCTTGGTCAGGAAGATCTCCTGGAGAAGGAAATGGTAACCCACTCTAGTATTCTTACCATGGACAGAGGAGCCTGGCAGGATACAGTCCATGGGGTCGCAAAGAGTCAGACACAATTTAGCAACTGAACACACACAGGCACACATAAATATTCTGTCATTAAATACCCAATGAAGCATAATTTTTCAAGGCTATATTCTTTTCAAGTGATAAATGTGATTTTTTTTTTTAAACCAAGCTCTTGTATTGAACATTTTTCTGATCCTAAAGGTTATTGTTAATTACTTTTACCATGCTCTAGGGATAGATCTCCAGCAACAGAATTTTTTAGTACTAACCTATCTTAGTTCTACCTTTACACAAAGAGAACAAAAGAGGGAAATGAAGAAACAAAGAAAGGGAGAAAATGAAGAGGGGAGAATCAAGAGCAAACAGAAGAAAGGGAGGGAGGGAAGAAGATGGGGGGGATGTTGGGAAGGGAAGAAAGGGGTGAAGAGATGCAAGACAGCAAAGTGGGGGAAGATGGAGGGAAGGGTATCAAGGGAAGAGAAGTCATTTCTATAGAAGCTGATGTACAAATGAATTTGCTGGCATCCTTCCCACTGTTCTTTTCTCTCTTTGTTTCAATGGTTCCTATGGGCTCATCCTGCTACTAAGATGACCCTGCTCTTGCCCAGCATTCAGAGCACACATGTTGAATTATTTTCCCTCATATACATACACAGGATACATTGGTGAAATGGCTACAGAAGATAAAACTGAGAAACCTTGAAAACATGATGCTAAGTGAAAGACGCCAGACACAAAAGGCTGCAGAGTGTATGATTCCATTTGTGTGAAATATGCAGCCAAGGCAAATTCATGGAGACAGAAGGTAGATTAGTGACTGCCAAAGGCTGGGGTACAGGGGACTAAGAGTGATGGCTTAACTGGCAGGAGACATCCTTTGGGGTCATGACGATGTTCTGGAATTAGACAGTCATAACAGGGTGAACATACTAAATACCACTGAAAGATATGCTTTAAAATGGTGAAAGTGCTAAACTGGGCAATGTGCATTTAAAACAAAAGCCATAGTAAAGTTGCAGGATATAATATCAACACATAGAAATCCCTTGCATTCCTATACACTAATAATGAGAAAGTAGAAAAAGAAATTAAGGAAACAATTCCATTCACCATCTCAATGAAAAGATTAAAATACTTAGGAATATACCAACCTAAAGAAACTAAAGACCTATATATAGAAAACTATAAAACACTGATAAAAGAAATCAAAGAGGACACTAATAGATGGAGAAATATACCATGTTCATGGATCAGAAGAATCAATATAGTGAAAATGAGTATACTACCCAAAGTAATCTACAAATTCAATGCAATCCCTATCAAGCTACCAGCAATATTTTTCACAGAGCTAGAACAAATAATTTCACAATTTGTATGGAAATACAAAAACCTCGAATAGCCAAAGCAATCTTGAGAAAGAAGAATGGAACTGGAGGAATCAACCTGCCTGACTTCAGGCTCTACTACAGAGTAACAGTCACCAAGACAGTATGGTACTGGCACAAAGACAGAAATATAGATCAATGGAACAAAATAGAAAGCCCAGAGACAAGTCCACACACCTATGGACACCTTATCTTTGACAAAGGAAGCAAGAATATACAATGGAGTAAAGACAATCTCTTTAACAAGTGGTGCTGGGAAAACTGGTCAGCCACTTGTAAAAGAATGAAACTAGATCACTTTCTAACACCA